>JADBJO010003038.1:195721-215721 GCA_016801955.1 Conus betulinus | reverse complement strand
GCTTGCTGGATATCAACGGTACAGACAGCTCTGTAGAATGTGTGTATCTATTTGGTCTATTTAGATATCAACGGTGCAGACAGCTCTGTAGAATGTATGTATCTATTTGGTCTATTTAGACATCAACGGTGCAGACAGCTCTGTAGAGTGTGTGCATGTGTTTGGTCTATGTGCAATCACTGCAACATTCAGCAACGCCATATTGAGACAACCTGGCGGTGATCTGGTGTCAATGCAGCCTGACATGGACCTTTGCAGTCGGCTTCGCCATAAACAACATGAACTGAATTGGTGCTGGATTTCAGAAAGCTGCTGCACAGCCCTATGGTTGTTCTTAAACATCAATAGCGCAGGAACTGACACACAAAGCAAACAACATCAACACCTACATTTCACATTTCCATACATACATTGGCATCATTCAGATCTCTGGGATTACCTTTTTTTTTTTAACCCCATCCATCATATTCTATTCACATACTGATCCGACCCTTGAAAAAATCTACCTGGTAGTCACATCACATGTTATGTTTTGGGGGGGGGGGGGGGGGGGGGGTAGTCTTAGCAATTACATACATGTTAAATAATTTTTTTTTCCCTGGTTGGTAGGTATCCTTTCCTTATCAAGTTCTTTTATGCAACATTCACATGAATAACAACCTGATCTTTCAGAGTGCCCAGCCAACCTTTTACCAACTTCAGCTCCAATAAAGACCTCAAAATCTTTTCTTTCTTCAGTCCAAAGAACAAAAAACAGAATTGTTTCAGCACCACCCGGGTAACTGAATCATCTACAATTGTGTTATATGGACAATATGCCATCAATCTCGCTCATGGTCACACTAAACATGAGCTGAAAAACAACAAATGAATACTCTTTAACCACTTTCATTGCTGCAGACACCTGAAGCTGAACACTGCGTCTTTGCACTCTCAGGTCCTAAAATAGCCTGTACTAGAACAAAATATAGGCTCAACCGTAATAGGTCATATTAAGGCAAAACAGTAGTTAACAGTAGTGGTTGATGAGGGGAACAGTAGTTAACAGTAGTGGTTGATGAGGGGAACAGTAGTTAACAGTAGTGGTTGATGAGGGGAACAGTAGTTAACAGCAGTGGTTGATGAGGGGAACAGTAGTTAACAGTAGTGGTTGATGTGGGGAACAGTAGTTAACAGTAGTGGTTGATGAGGGGCACAGTAGTTAACAGTAGTGGTTGATGAGGGGAACAATAGTTAACAGCAGTGGTTGATGAGGGGAACAGTAGTTAAAAAGTTAACAGAATAATCAAAGGATAATCACAGGGGGGGGGGGGGGGGGGGGGGGTGTGTGTGTGTGTGTTCACTCACCGATTCTAAAGGCGTGATGCCATACAAGGTGCAATCACTGCCTGAGCCGGTACTGTCGCTATGCCCTCCGTCAGATTTCTGATGTTGTCAAGATGGACGGTTTCCGTGTTGCCATAATCGACGAAAATGACATGAACCTCCCTGTGTGAACAACACAAACATCTGCTGCAAAAGGAACTTCCAAGCTAACAGTTGTTTTCAAACATACTTAACCCATCTAAACAAGTGCCGTTACTGTACTTGATGAGAACATCACCCTAGTTAATCAAGATATCCCTCGACAATTTCCAGAGAGAAGGGAGTTAAATCCATCCCTCATGTTGCTTCATTGGATGACTGGACTGCCTGAGTGACTTCCTTAATACTTGTATCACTCCCGTTCAGTAAGCTCTCATTAATTCCGTTTCTCTCCATGGCCAGGGAACATGCCCGCCTTTCAGCTCTCATGTTTCCATGCAACTTCGCCTGGCATCAGGGTGCCTCTCAAGCTCCCCCATTGCACTGGCCTTTCCTTCCTACATTCAACCTTTGCTTGCTCTTCCTTCTCAAGGCAGTGTTTCCACAGACAACACTCAGAAAGCCCATGAATTGTTGGCTGCTCACAGAATGTTGTCTGCTGCAGCTAACGTTCTGGCAAACACACACACACACGCACACACACACACACACACACACACACACACACACACACACACACACACATACACACACACACACATCACTGCTCTCAGGTGTGTGTGCAGTGAGGGTGAGCTCATAACCGAGGCTCTGTGCAGGCAAACAGACTGGCTGGTTCATCTATTTGTCCTCTGTACCGATGTTTAGACTCCACATAAACGTGTGCATACTGCACCAGCATCAGACAGAGAGGCCGGCGGAATTTTTTTTTTGCATGTTGAGGAACGGCTCTCTCTCCTCCCTTCATTTCTTGTTTGTTTGGGTATCTTCCTTATCAAGGGCCTGTACTCATGCCAGGTACAAATAAGGCATTTTGTTTGGACAGATCAGTATGAGAAAGCTGAACATTACTGTATAGCATCAGATCATGATTCTCAACAAGTCAACACAAACAAAAAACAAAAAGAACCCTAAAACAAGCGCACTAACAAAAAAGCAGCAGAAACAAAACATGTGTCTGTGTGGTATTTCTTCCCCCATACCAAAACCATACTCTTCAAATTCTGTCCAAATCATGGACCCATCTGTTACCACCGATTACAACATCAACAGGGATTGTCACCAATATGAGAATGTTTCCTCCTGATGAAGCATGTGCCTCTCTGCCACCAAGGAAACAAAAATTGCAGTGAAACAAAAAAACAGAGGCCTTGATGCAACAGCCAAACAGATATTGACAGGCCTATTTTCTCTCAGGGGTCAGCACTGTGAAGGTGGCATCTTCTTCTCCCTCTGCTTTTACCGGACTGTCCCACCCCAGAAGAGAGGGACAGGTATCCATGGACAGCTGGGTGAACTGGGGTAGTGTTCAAGCATGGCACAAAGCTGGGAACCACTCTCACTGGAACAAAAGCTTTAACTCTGACACCGTCCGCACCCCTCTTCTTATCTTCCTCAACCTCTTCCCCGCTGTTCTCCTTCCACCCCCTAAAAAAATACCAC
This sequence comes from Conus betulinus, assembly GCA_016801955.1. Lineage (NCBI taxonomy): Eukaryota > Metazoa > Mollusca > Gastropoda > Neogastropoda > Conidae > Conus > Conus betulinus. The sequence continues at coordinate 212,754 of JADBJO010003038.1, read as the reverse complement.
GCATGTCGGTGATAACTGTTTCCTGGAAACGAGAGGGTCAGATGCGGTGCACAAAACTTGTCTCCAAAGTTTCAGGGGTCACTAAAATGTTTAAGGCTGTCACATTTAATAACTGCTGTTAGAAAATGTATTGAACACACACACACATACACACACACACACACACACACACACACACACACACACACGTATGCGCACGCATGCACGCACGCACGCACGCACGCACACGCACACACACACACACACACACACACACACACACACTCTGCTAGTAAACCGAAAACCGAACACACACACACACACACACACACACACACACACACACACACACACACACATACACACACACATGCGCATGAACCTCAACTGGCTTACACAAAAAGCAAACAGAGAAAGAGACTGAGTGACTGAAATAGATTGGAAAAAGGAGGAGCCATGACTAAGTTAATAAAACACTAACTACTATGCACACAAAAAAATTATCTATTCACTGAAGTCAGATTCGGCTTCCAGCATCAGTAAAGCGTGACCAACTTAAGTGAATAAATGAGCGCACGTTCAGTCAGCATTTTAAAACTGAAGCTCGTCCTCTCTGATTAGCATCACAGCTGTATCAATCAGAACTTCCACCAGAGAAGGCAATTCCCTCAGTGTTGAAATGCTCCACTGCTTGACAATGTTGCAGACATCACAGCATCACTGGAAGTCTGGGGACAAACCAGAGGCAAGCACACAGACATTCATGGAACCCTTGATGAAACTATGCAGGCTGGCTGCACTTACACCGAGCGCACAACATTTGTTTGCACATGCAGCACACAGACATGTTCATTGTCTGAGCCAGTCATCTGCACGGATTGCTCAAATTTTGTTCCGTTCACTGGATCACCACCTGCACGACACAGCTGAGCTGTTGGTTTGAATCATGAAGAGCCGAATTTCAAGCTTGCCATGCTTTTCATGTTTAGTGAGGGATCAAGAGCACAGAGCGGGGGGGGGGGGAAGAGGGACAGGAGGGAGGGGAGGGGGGAGGGCTGGCCTGTCTCCACACTTCTGAAGCATTACCAAACAAATACAGCTGGGACAAGTGAAACTGTAAATGTGAATGTCTGGTATCCAGTTTTCCTGCTCCATACTCCCAGATGATTTCCTTTCCCCATCACACCCCACACACACACACACACACACACACCCCCACTTCCCCTCCCACCTCCTCACCGTCTCGCTCTTCTTGTACAAGACCCGAGCGCGGTACCAGCTGTGATCCTGGCTGTACTGTGCCGCACAGAACACCCCGGGCTGCAGGTCGCTGATGGTGGGCACCCCCAGCTCCTGCACAGACCAACATTGCTCACATTGAGAAATGAACATCTTTTTTCACATTTAGGGGAATTTTCGGGGGGGGGGGGGGGGGGGGGGGGGAGGGGGGGGGGAGTGTGAAGGAGGGAACCAGGGAGAGAAGGAGACAGAAGGGAAAAGGTATGGTGAGGGGTGAGGGGGGGGGGGGGGGGGGGGTCCTATGAGCTGCTATACAAACCCACTGTAGGTTGCTGTAGAGAAATAAGATTGATATCATATGAAAAACGAAAACTGTAGCACTCCATAAGCTTGACACACGATGGTTTCTTTCTAGTGTAGCCCTGGGATCAGGGCATGATGGGCCACAAATTTCTTTTTTTTTTTTTTTTTTTTTTTTTTTTTTCCCAAGTGATGATCTGTGGGGATGGGGTTGAAAAAGAGGAAGCAGAGACTGCATGACTTACGCTTCCCTCCATCACACATCCTGCAGTGTTGGACCCGGAATGGGAGCAACTTTCTCCCGGGTGCATGCTTTCACTGTGTTTTCAGCCTCCCTATTTGAGGCCTATACCCACTCAAGTCTGGGGTAGGAGCTAGCTCGGGCCAAAATACCCCCCCAAATAAATGCCTGTGACGAAAGTCAAATCCACAAAACCTCACAGCCAGCAAACATATGTGCTGTTAACCACTGCACCACAGACAGTGGTTACAATTTTGTATTTAATACTTGATGCAACAGGAAACAGTGGCACAGCACAGCTGTGCACTGTAGTGAAAAGTAACCATGAAAAATCATACACACAAACAACAAATACACAGACAAAACATTTCAACAAAAACTCAAGGGAACGAGAACCTGGATTCTCATTTATATTCCTCCATCAAATGTGAAAAGGGGCAGCCCTGAAATACAAACTTTTTGTGCATTTGCTTGCTGGTTATTGGTCCTAACAGCTGCACGTTTCAATGGGAACAGAGGTCTCAAACTTCAAGGAGAAAATCACAAACAAACCAAACAATAATAACATGATGAGCATGGCCGATTCTTTCATCCCATACACAGACATTTCTATACAGAGAAGAAGCAGATACGCAAGCCTGTCTGCACACAGGCATGTGCATGAACGCTAGCATGTCAACATACACTAACCAAACGAACTCCCCCCCATGGCCTCCCCCACTCCCCTCCCTTGCGAAGCAGCCACCACCTCACACCAGCATTACCTCTGCAGCTTCAAGGAGCATCTCAGTGATCTCCTCCACACAACAGTCAGCCCGTTGTAAGTAAAAATCGCCGGGATCAGTAGAGGTGGAGGCGTAGACCTCTGCTTCCTCCCTGCAACATTCATCATTGTTGTCAGCAGTGTTGCACTGCTGTGAGCCTTCAGGATCAGTTCAGTTCAGTTCAGTAGTTTTATTTAAACGTCTTTTCATCACAAGATGATCTTAGACCTTTAAACTGCAATATACATTCCATTGTACTATCAGCCCCCTCCCCCCCCCCCACCCCCAGAAAAAAAAAAAAAAAAAAAAAAAAAAAAAACTACTATTAACACACATATCTCAAATGTCTTTTTTCACAATAGTTTTGCAACTGGGGACTGAGCAATAACCAAAGCAATATAAAAAAAAAGCAAGGGTTATTTACCACACTATCAACATTGTCAGAATTGTTTATAAAAAATATTCTTCTCCTTATAAGCTGGGGTTAGTATAGGGCATTCAAATAAAAGATGATGAATTGAGATATTCTCCTGACATATACACGCTATGCCTCGTGAATATTTTGTATTCCATGTATTTAACCGTAATTATGAATTAATCTGGCTAGATACCTGGGGACATGATGGCGGAACGAATATTTCTCATTAAGATGTTTCTTCCGCATATTCTTTTCCAGTCGCTGGATCAATTCATGCGGAGAAACATTTACGACTTTGTTGAAGGGTGTTTCAGAAATTGTACAAGCTCCCTGCTTTGCCAATTTGTCTGCTAATTCGTTCCCTTTTAAGCCTTCAGGAGTCTCGTGAAGAGTGCACAGTGACCAAGGTCTCACAGAGCGCAGCCCTATGACACTCCAAGGGCAGATTCCAAGTTTAACTACAGCACTCACATGCAATGCCACAAGTCACGACTCAACAGTGCTTTCAAATGCACTTCACTTCACACATGCAAGATGGTGGACTAAGACGACGGAGATATCAACACTCATAGCATGGTTTTGACCTGTCCTATAAAAAAAAAAAAAAAAAAAAAAATGGCTGACAACCAAACTAACTGACAGGGCAGCAAAATCAAGATCATCTGTATGTTTTTTTTTTTCTTTTAACTATTTAATTCTCTCTTTACTGAACTTGGCCTTTTGTTTTTCTTCGTTAAATTAGTCCACAGTCTAAAGATGTATGCCATCTTGGTTCTGTTCAGGCCACTGCTTAGTCCATGAAGCAGTGTGTGTGTGTGTGTGTGTGTGTGTGTGTGTGTGTGTGTGTGTGTGTGTGTGTGTGTGTGTGTGTGCATGTGCATGTGCATGTGCGTGTGTGCGTGTGTGGGTTGTGCATGTGTGTAATTGTGTGTGAGAGTGTGGGGTGGTGCGGGGAGGTTGTTTGTGTGTGTGTGTGCGTGTGTGTGTGTGTGTGTGTGTGTGTGTGTGTGTGTGTGTGTGTGTGTGTTTTGGCATTGCATCTAGTCACAAAGTGTAGTGTTATTAAAGAAATCATAACATGCTATTCCAAAAGCGTAACACTTTACAGCTCTGCCTATCCCAGATGAAAACGAGATGTCGCAGTGGAAAATGATGGGCCCAGTTCACATGATCTATGCAAACAGATTTTTCGCTTTCATGTTCCATCAGATATCTTCAGTCTTGAAAAGGGGTGTTCCCAAAAACAGAGGCCAGGAACTTTTGTCTGAGCCAAATCCACATGATGAGCTAAGTTTTGTACATCAACTGAACAAGAGCGTGGATTACATGTAAAAATACTTAGATCTAACACAATCATGGTTGGTAACTATCTTAGCAAAGAGAGATATCTATCAACTACCTTGAGAAATAAAACAGAGAAAAGGAAATACAATTTGTATAATGAATCTTACCCCTGGTCAAACAAGATGGCAACAGGTACATTGAAAATCTGAAACAAGCCACAGTGAGCATTGTTATTAATGACAAAGAAAAATGGTGAGACTGTGCATCTTATCGGCTGGTGGTCCTCAACAAATTCCTCCCACACGAAAATCTGAATGCAGTTTGACACGATGAGACACCACCATGGTTAAACTCTGCTAATGATAGGGCAGAGCATGTCTGTTAAACTCTGCAGGTGTAATAACAACTAATGAAGGGCATGTCTGTTAAACTCTGCAGGTGTGATAACAACTAATGAAGAGCACGTCTGTTAAACTCTGCAGGTGTGATAACAAACTAATGAAGGGCATGTCTGTTAAACTCTGCAGGTATGATAACAACTAATGAAGGGCATGTCTGTTGAACTCTGCAGGTATGATAACAACTAATGAAGGGCATGTCTGTTAAACTCTGCAGGTATGATACAACTAATGAAGGGCATGTCTGTTAAACTCTGCAGGTATGATAACAACTAATGAAGGGCATGTCTGTTAAACTCTGCAGGTGTGATAACAACTAATGAAGGGCATGTCTGTTAAACTCTGCAGGTATGATAACAACTAATGAAGGGCATGTCTGTTAAACTCTGCAGGTATATAACAACTAATGAAGGGCATGTCTGTTAAACTCTGCAGGTGTGATAACAACTAATGAAGGGCATGTCTGTTGAACTCCACAGGTATAAAACAACTAAATGAAGTCATGTCTGTTAAACTATGCAGGTATGATAACAACTAATGAATGGCATGTCTGTTAAACTCTGCATGTATGATAACAAATGAAGGGCATGTCTGTTAAACTCTGCAGGTATGATAACAACTAATGAAGGGCATGTCTGTTAAACTCTGCAGGTATGATAACAACTAATGACGCGCATGTCTACCTTTTCTTTTTCCATCGCATTTTTTGTGTTTTAACATTCAACATATCTGGCTTCTTTTCACAAAATGTGGGCACAGACTTATACTGAAATCCTACAAGCAAATGGGTCTTCACATATTACAACCAAAAATGCTTGTTGGTTAGGGATTTCTGAGGACCATTTCTGAGGGCCACCACTGTACAACAAACTCTTGAAGCAACTCCACAGATCTAAGCACTGGGATATCTGAACATCTGGTAAGCAACGTGGACACTGGTAGCTGAACACCCTTGTGCCACACACCCAAGGCAGCCTGGTTACCTCAGGGCTTTGGGCCCATCTTACCTGCCATGGCTGAGGGCCCCTCTTCAGAGTCGGCGTCTCCTCAGTTGTGTCCCCTCATCACAGACTCTTCAGGGGCGCTGGCTGGCTGTTCTTTGCTCACAGGGTAGATGACGTATCTGTTGGCCACCCTGTTTCTGACACACACAGGTCCCAGTCATTTCATCAGGCAACTGTCTGATCTTTTTCAGTGACACAGATTGTTTGCAGTGTTCTGCTTTGAAAGGAAAGAAAGGGCTGCCACACAGACTGCAAAGTTCAATGATCAGCACCTGCTCATTAGCATCCCAGTGCCTATAGCACTTGAAGTGTTGAAGGTAAGTATGAAAAAGAATGACCAACTGAAAAAAGCACTGGACCTCATGCAAACCGTCTCACTGACTTTCTGGAGTTTCAAAGGTGAGACCCCCTTCATTATTTCACTGTACAACACTATCATTAACCTCTTCACTGCGCTGTCGACGAACAGCGTTTGTCATAAAAAGTGCTGCCTGCAATGCTCAGTTGACGAACGCAGTTCACCATGATTCAACACTCTTTCTGTTTCATCTCGCACTGGCTTTAGCAAAATATGATAAGAGCGAAGGAGTTACTAACAATATCATTTACATTGCATCTGTTCTCAGAGACCAAACTATAAGCGCTTTACAATCCACGCTTGTTACTTGTTACAGCATGGGCTGTCTATACGGATACAGCAAACCAAAAGAGCGGCCTTCTGGCGCTAATCATTCCCATCCTGTGTCTTTCAGCCAATTGTCGTTCACTGATTTTCCACAAACTCCTTAACTGTTCATGCAGGATGCTTGCTTCATCATCCATACCAGCAGCCTGACTGACTTCTCTTCCGAAAGTTGGTGTTGGGATCTTATGTGCACAAGACACTGAGCAGATGCACACACACACACACAGAACCTCAATTTGTTGTCTCATTCAAAGGATTTTTCTGAAAATGGAGTCAGAACCAATCTGCCTCTGAGTGAAAAAGCCTCCCCTTACCTAAACAGCTCTGCGCAGAACTGAAACCCGTTATACCCCAGGACCGCCAGGATTACAAGTCCTGAGCTCTAAAGACTGAGCGATTCAGCCCCAAAACATCAAAGTTTTTTTTGTACGACTTGACTGAACCGAACCGGCACGGCATGTTCTCGTAGCTCTCTGCATATGAACAAAAATGTCAATTTTTTCTACTTTTGTTTATTATCTAGTAATCAGGTCTATCTCAATAGCCTGAGATAAAGTAAATTAAATATCCATGTGGGTGTTTTAAAAAAAAAAAAAAAAAGAAGGGACAAAATGTATGTATGCGAAGTGAAGAAGGGACAAAATTTTTGTGGTGGAAGTGAACATTTCGTGTCAATGTTACTCCACCGTTGTGCTTCACACATCAGGGTGATTATGATCTGAAGCATCCAGTTCACTGGCAAGCCAGCAATGGCTGCATACTTCTGCAGGGGCACCATGCACTTATTGACTTGTTTACAGTGTACTGTGTGAAAAGTACAATATTTCTTTTGATTATGGGGACGCTGTTTACGTATGTAACAGATCAAATCAGGATGAGTACCATTTCTGGTCTGTATTCCAAATCAGAGTATGATAATTCACATACACCACATGCATATGCACTCAAGAAGTCTCTAACACACACACACACACACACACACACACACACACACACACACACACGTACGCATACACTCATATTCATTCATAGGCACATACACAGGGTTTAACATAATGGTAAAATCTCCTGAAACTTAGTGAAATACTTGTGAAATGATCATCATGATTCATATATTGTGTGGATGCAATAACTATGGAATGTGACCCTGTATCTGTTGATCTTTAAAGATATATAAAATGCTCTCTCCCCAATTTCTACTGAATCACAGTTCACAAAAATGAGAGTGAAAGAAGCAACAGAAATCAGGGAGAGAAAACCAAGCTTGAACAGAGACTATGGCTATGACCTGCCCCCCATTTACAAGTGTGTGCTGAACACCAATCACTCCACCAGAGATGACAAACTCAGAGGGCATCAACATCCACCACAACTACCAGTCAGTCTAGGCTGATGAAGACCAGCAGTAGCTGGCTGAAGAAAATTTCCCTCAGGTAAATTCCATTAGACTCCGAGTCAGAACACACAGAAAACATGAACAACCCAGAGTCGGAAAGTGTCTTTGCTCAAAATGCATAAACAGAAAAATATTCTACTCCGTAACTTCCCTCAAATGGTCTTTGATCAATAAACATGGTTCACAGGTTGTTTCAAAATGTACAAAATCTAATCAATTCTGGGCAGACCTTTTTGAAGCTTATAAACATTACACATGTATCTAGTTGCAAGGTGAGGTGACTGCATGTGGAAATCTAAACAAATTTTACATGTGATTAATTGTCTCCTCCTTGGCAGCCTCGTTTTCATTCAACGCCCATCTTGCGCTGAAGTGAATAAAGATAAGTGACTGCTCGTTCATTTTCGTTGTCCTGAGTGTTTTGTATCTTGCCTGAAGAAGACCTAAGAGGTCGAAAACGCATCGTGTGTTTTGTCTTGTGATTCATTTGTCTACGTTTTCTTGGTGGCTATCAATTACATTTAAAACTACAAATGTATGCCCAAAATTCTGCTGAACTACTTGCTGAACCAATATGCTGCAATAAACATACTGAAGTCAGGAAAGCATGCCTTGTCTCCAAAAGATTTCAAAACAGAAATGTTTACTATCTAGCATATCTTTTTTTTTATGCTGATGGACGGTTTCTTTCACGCAGAAGTTCTAAAGAAAAATATGATGCCGATGTTTTTTGCTGGGTGTAAGTCTGCAATACTCGATGACACAAAAACATCTAAATGAACATCTAAAACAATAAATACATCAGTTCTCCTCTCCTACAAGAAATATTTACCCCTCACTGAAGTTCACCGATACATACTATGATATACTAATTGATAAGAAACTGAGAAATCCTTGTTGTGATATATGGGATTTGAAATGTCTCAAACCCATGACTGGCAGTCATGTTTCCTGCATGCTGAAAACATAACGGATATAAAGCTCAAATAGTTTCAACTCAGAACCTTGCACAGATGCTTAGGAACAAATTTTTTAAAGAAATTGGAGTCGTCAATAAGGGCAGGTGCAGCTTCTGTGGGCTGTGTAGAGATAGTACTGACCATACGTTCTAGAAGTGTACTTAAGCTCAGCCTGTCTGACACCTTTTTACTAAATCAATAACAGAGAAATGTACCAATTTTCTGAATACATGTCTAAGAGAATCACTTGTTCTTTCAAACAACAATTGTTATTGACTGTATTTTCTACTTCATTATTTTTTTTGAAAAACAATATTTGTACACATGTAAACTGAATGACAGTATTCTGCATGCAGCAGGTTTTCTGAAAATATCACATTTCTGATACAAAATGGAAAAACATAATGACCATATGAACATGAACCATAATGATTTCAACACTAAATGATTAAAGTATGAATCCCTTGTCTCCTCTATTTAGTGGTTTCATCAATGTCTTTGTAACCAGGGGGCAATGGCTGGTACTTTTTTCTTTTCATGACATGTGACACCAAGTGTATGTTGCTGAGGCTCTGTTTATCAATATAACTCATTACTATAACTGTTGAAAACCAATTCACAGCGCCTCCTTCTCTCAGCTTGTTAATGTCCAACCCTTTCGGTCTGACAACACTTTTGTCTGTCTCTCCTTCCCTTGTGTATATTTGAATTCATCGTCTGTACGCCTATGCTATGCTCCTCGGACATGCATACACTTTGATAAAACTGTAATGCACATAGTTCATTGAAGGATACCTTATTGTACATCACACTGTAGCCAATTAAAAGGATGAATGCATGTATAAGCAATGTCTGGTCTTAACATTTTCTCAACAGCTTGATTGGGGGAGGGGAGGGGGAGTGGATGAAGAGGGAGGGAGGGGACTGGTGGGCGTTCGTATGTGGGAGGGTAGGTGGACATGAGATTTCTTTTTCTCCCTTTCTTTTTCCCACTGTGCAGAACATTGTAAAAGGTTAATAAAAATGTTAAGAAAAAAAGTTTTAAAATACATTTTTTTTTTTTTTTTTTTTTTTTACAAACTAACCGTTTGTCTGCACAATGTATTATCGCCAAATCCCTGAAGCAAACTAAAACACAAAGGTCACCAGCTTTGACAAATTTACTGCATGGTTATAGTCGGAGGAGAAAACACATATCCTCACAACTGGAAAGCATGGTCATAATCACAAGCACAATGCAACAAGTGGAAAAGTTCACTCCCCCCCCCCCCACCCCCCTTCTTGGTGGCAGACTTGCTGTTTCACGACAGTTGTTCACGCAGGTTTGTCACAAAACTACATGACACACGTCATCAATTCTGCCCTGAGGATGCCAAATAACATTTGGTTTGGCAGTCAAATTCATTGAAAATTAGTTTCAAAACAGTTCTGAGCTGACAGGCAGAGCACCAAATTTCTTCCTTTCTTTTTTTTCCCTTTATCACCTTCTGTGCCACCTCAGAACCACCGCACTCATTCCAACCCCTCGTCCACAGCCCACATCCAGGCCCAGCCTGCCACAGCCCCCACACCGCTCATTCCAACCCCTCGTCCACAGCCACATCCAGGCCCAGCCTGCCACAGCCCCCACACCACTCATTCCAACCCCTCGTCCACAGCCACATCCAGGCCCAGCCTGCCACAGCCCCCACACCACTCATTCTAACAGCCCATCCAGGCGTCCACAGCCACATCCAGGTCCCAGCCACATCCAGCCCAGCCTGCACAGCCCCCACAGCCGCAATCCAAAGGGAGGAGTCAATGTAAAGCCCTTATGAGGCAACCCACCAGAGGAGACACGGCACTGCTGCCCAGGCACTTCAGTGGTGTTCAGTGGTGCCTGTTCTGATTCAACATACACAGTACACTTCCTGCTAAACTCCCTTCTGATGACAATAATAATTGCTTAATCACAGAGCTGGTGCGATCAAGCTCTCCCTCCTGAGGGTGCCACCACATTCATTCAACGACAGTCCCCATAAATGTGCCAATATCGATGACCCTGACAGAATCAATCCAAGGCCACAGATGTACCAGCAGCCATGGCAAAGTGGTTAGCTGTGTGAACTCCAAGCTGGAGGTTGTGAATTCGATTTCTCATCAGACCTTTGTGGGATTTTTCTGCCCCGACCGGCTTATACCCTGAGTTGTGTCAGCTATGGGCTCAACTGAAAAGACTGGAACCAACAGTCGAGTTTCATCCACTTAATGGATGCGTCTCTGAGAATATTACTCTATTTCCTGACCAGCACTGCAGGTGTCTGTATCTCTTGTGCCTAGTTGGCACCGGGATATATCATGAAAGCAAGCGTAGAGTACAGCCCTGTCATGCAGTCTCAGACCAGAATGGAAATCTGTAGCATCTTCCCCCTCATCCTCATTCCCATCGATCAGCATTAAAAAAAAACAAAGTCTCAAATTCTGAGGCTCTTCATGCCCTGCTCTCATGGCGACTTTAATTTCAATGTCCTCTCCATATCTACGGCCTTGGTCTGATTCCACCGGGGTCACCGGTACTGGCAAGTTCATGAAGGTTGTCATTGGACAGACGTGGTGGCGCCCTCCAGAGAGTGAACTCACTCACACCAGCTTTGTGCCTAAGCAATCATTGTCATCATTAAGGGGCTTAGTGGTGTCTGGCATATATTGGATCAGAACAGGGCGCCACTGCACACTGCCGTGGGTGATTCAACAGCAGTGCAGTGTCTCCTCTGGTGAGTTGCCTCTTGACAACTTGTGACTGCTCCCTGTGAATTGCTGGTGCCGAGGCTGTGACTGGCTGGGCCAGGATGTAGCTGTGGAGATGGAGTCAGAATGAACGGTGTGGGCTGATGCCACTGAGGTAGCACAGAAGATGGGACAGCAAAAAAAAAAAAAAAAAAAAAAAAGCTCAGACGTGGACAAGCAATCGACACTGAGATCACTATAAACAGCAGGGCATGAACGGACACAGAATCTGAGACTTTTTTTTTACATGCTGATTGATGAGGATGAGGATGAAGAAGAGATGCGGCATTTTCCATTCTGGTCTGAGACTGCATGACTGGGCAGTATTGTACGCTTACTTTCAAAACACATCCCGGCGTCAACCAGGCCCAAGAGACGCACACACCTGTAGTGCTGGTCTAGAAATCTGAGCAACACTCTCAAAGACACATCCATTAAGTGGAAGAAACAGACTGTGTGGTCCCAGTCTTCCCAACTGAGCCCACAGCAAACTCAGCTCTGTATAGGAGCCAGTCAGAACAGAAAAATCCCACAAAATAAATGTTTTCTGATGGGGATCGAACCCACAAGCTCACAGCCGGGAGTGTGCAATGCTGCAGCCAGTCAGGACAGAAAAATCCCACAAAATAAATGTCTCTGATGGGAATCGAACCCACAAGCTCACAGCCGGGAGTGTGCAATGCTAACTTCTTCACCATGGTGGCTGGTCAGTGCACCAAATTTCAACCACTAGATGCTTGACAATTAGGGCATTCCACACCATCTTCTGCATGTGTCGACAACCAACGGATAATGAGCACACACACACACACACACACACACACAGAGATCTAAGTTTCATATCAAACAGTTACCTAAGTTTACAACAACCAACCAACAGAATAAGCATAAACACTAGCATGTATGTGCACACACATACACACATATATGCACGTCCAAGCGCCACCCCCCCCTGCACACACACACACACACACACACACACACACACACACACACACACACACACACACACAACAGCCTGAGAAGGTTCGATATCATCAAGACAAAAATTATCGCTTCGCTGCTTATTAGGAGGGCCATTGAATACATAAGGTGAATTGTCCTATATAAGGACTTCAAATACAGGAAAAAGCTTACTTTTTTTTGTCTACTCTCCCATCGCTGCCACACATTTTTGCCATCAGTGTACCAGTCTGTGTATGCCTTCTTCACCTGATCTGACCATGGCTGGAGTTCTCACCTCTGTGTGTGCCTGGCCTGTCTTCGTCACCAACACTGCTCCGCCCTTCTCTGAATCATTTAGCCCACGTGTCGAATTTTTTTTTTGCTGAAACACGCTGTTCCATACACAGCAGACATTCTTCTGTGAATGTCACTTGGTCTGCACTGTTCAGCTACCAAACATTTCATTACTGATCTCTGTTCAATCCTGCAGCATGTTTCTTGGTCAGCCATTTTGTATAATATGAAAACTGAAAACAAAAACATAAAACATAATGAAACAAAAGAGAATGACAGCAAAAACAGTAAAAAAAAAAAAAAAAAGTATAAAAAAGGAAGCTTCTCTCTGTATTAGAAGTCCTTGTTCAGGACAATTCACCTTATACACTGAATGGCCCTCGTGTCTGAAGCACCGGCTCCCATGACACAACTACGGCACCCAAGCCAAGAAGAGACTCACAGTTCCACTTTGGCGATGTCCGTCCAGGTCTGCACAAGGTCCATCAAACCGCTGGGAGGCTCCTGACCAAAGGCCTCCTCGTACAGGACAAATAAGCGTGATGACCCACAAGCCGCTTACGTAGTCTGCAGCATCTGAGACACCAGAGAAAAGAAAAAAAAAGTTTCGTTTTTCTCAGTGTTTCTACAAACAACAGTGCGTGGATATCTCAGGGGCAGACCCAAAGCACCCTGGGCTGAAGGACACAGGGAACAGGACCTGTCACATCACATCCTTTGATGGTTATGTTTAGGAAGAGGGTACAGGAGAAACTTACTGCCCTGGGCTGTCATGGCACCTCAACACACTTTGACTTAAAGGACACAGAGAACAGGACCTGTCACATTACCTCCCCTGATGGTTAAACACAGGAGAAACTTACTGCCCTGGGCTATCATGCCATCTCAACACACTGGACTGACGCAGAAAAAGAACAGGGCCTGTCTAAACAAGGTTTAGTTTCAGTGTCATCAAGGGTATGTCACTGCATGCAGACTAAGCCACATATCCTACACCACATCTGCTAAGTTTCAATATCATATTGCACAGGATTGACAGCTGATGGATGAATCATTAACAATTAAGACGAAAGGATGTAAGACCAGGGTCTCATGAGCAGACTTGCCTGATGTCTCACCTATGCGTTAGCCAAACACATGGGTCAGACCTTGAATGGCCACCTAACACTGTTTGCACCACTATCATAATTGTATGCGAGTGTGTTCGCGTGTGTGTGCATATGTGTATGTGTGCGAGCATAGGTGGTGGGCAAGGTCCCCTGTGTGAGTGTCTTTGGAAGTTGTGCGTACATGCACATGCATGCGAGGCATGTGAATGTGTATGTGCAGATTATCTGTGAGCTTGTTTCAGCATGCTCCAGCATGCATGTACGTGTGAGTACATATGTGTCTATGGATGCTGGTGTATATGGGCTTACACAGAGACACACACATACTATATACACACATGCATGTGTATGCATGTGTTTGTGTGCATGTGTGTGTGTGTGTGTGTGTGTGCATGTATGTGTGCGTGCGTGCATGACAGTGTGTGTCAAGTCAAGTCAAGTCAAGTCAAAATTATCTTTATTGAGGGTTAAAGAATAAGCTTTACAGCTTTTTTTCATCCTGCCCTCACAAAAAAAGCATAAATATCAATTACAATAGTGAAAAAACAGAAACGCGAAGCAATGCAAATGCAGAAATCAGAAATACAATGAATGAAAAACAATGAAACAATTAACAACCATTAATCAATATTTTGACCGAACAAGGAGAGAGAGGGAGAGACCGAGAGAGGAGAGAAGAGAGGAGATGCTTGAGGCCAGAGACACGAAAGAGAGATTTGAGGAGAGACATGGACAAATATCAGGAGGGAGAGAGAGGAGAGCAGGGAGACAGAGGAGAGAGAGAGGAGAGAGATTCTGAAGGGGGGGGGGGGGGGGGGGGGGGGGGGGGGGGGTGGAGAGAGAGGGAGAGAGGGGGGGAGAGAGAGGAGAGAGATTGAGGAGAGAGAGGAGAGAGGGGAAGAGGCAGAGAGTGGAGGGGGGTGGTGTGATAGAGAGAGAGAGGAGAGGAGGGAGGGAGAAGGGAGGAGAGATAGAGGTGAAGAGAGGAGAGGGGAGAGCGGGGGGGAGGAGGGAGAGAGGAGGAGAGAGGAGAGGAGAGACAGAGGGGGCGGGGGGGGGGGGGAGAGGGGATGACAAGAGAGAGAGATCGAGAGAGAGAGAGAGAGAGAGAGGAGAGGAGAGAGAGAGTTGAGGAGAGAGAGAGAGGCAGAGAAGGAAGACGGAGAGATTGACAAAGAGAGATCCAATAGACAGAGCAGAGAGGAGAGAGAGAGAGAGAGAGAGAGAGGAGAGAGAGAGAGGAGAAGAGAGAGAGAGAGGAGAGAGAGAGGCAGAGAGAGGAGGAGATTATAGAGAGAATCTACAACAATATAAATAATCATAAATTACTTTATGATTTATCCATCAAATATTTTTTTTTGTTCCATGCCGTTCCTCCAGAATATATGAAGCTAGATTTGTAAAGATTGTTACGGGGTCTAGGAAACGAAAGTTTGTGAACATGTCTATTTTCATTATTTGCAAAGTTTCGGATAATTTTCTTTGGGAGCTATTCCCTTAACTACTTTATACACATGCATAAACATTTATTAAAAAAGAGTCTCTCTTTGAATGGAAGAATATCTAACTTTTTATAGTCATCACCTGTCAAGGAATTAGATTTTAATTGCACCAACTTTATAGCTCTCTTATGTAAACGATTGATTTGTTTCAAATTTGTTTCACTAGAATTATCCCATAACGTAGACGCATAATCAATGAGAGATAAAATATGTGCATGAAAAAATAATTTTCTTGACTGGAGATTCAGAAAATGTTTTATTTTTGATAATTGATAAAATCCTTTTTGAAAGACGTTTTCCAAAGGTCAGTAATATGGTCGTACCACGTTAAATCATTATCAATGATAGCCCCTAGTACTTTATGAGATGTTACCTCCTCAATCCTTTGGTCATTGACATATAGCGCTGTGAACGGGGACCTCATTTTCTGCCTTTTTTGCCGTGTAGTCACATACATACATTTCGTTTTATTTGCATTCAGGGACATGTGGTTCATTTCTGTCCATTTAATCAATCTGTCGATGTGTGTTCTGAAGGTTATTTACTAAATTCATAGGATTATCACTGCTAAACTGTAATGAAGTGTCATCAGCAAACATTTCACAATCACAGTCTATGTATAAAGGCAAATCATTTATGTAAATAGAGAATAGGAGAGGTCCTAATACTGATCCCTGTGGAACACCAAATTCCAAATTGAGTAATTCTGACCGTCTGCTACAAATTTCAACAAGTTGTTGACGATCAGTAAGAAAAGATCTAATGAAGTCTATGGCCTGGTTCGATAGCTTATAGTGTGCAAGTTTTTTCATGAGAAGGGATGGTTTATAACATCAAAGGCTTTAGCAAAGTCGACAAAAAGGATTCCAGTAAATTCGTTATTATTTATATTTGACAGGCAATAATCAGTAAGCTGTATAAGAGACGTATGGCAGGAGTGATTTTCTCTAAAGCCTGACTGATTTTCATGAATCAAATCATAATGCTTAAAGTGAGAATATAATTGTCTTTGAATATGTCTTTCAAGTGGTTTTGACAAAATGGGTAATATTGAGATAGGTCTATAGTTAGACGGATTGGTGGAATCACCATTTTTGTACAAAGGTATGATTTTGGCTTGTTTGAAGATAAGAGGAAATTGGTTTTTATCAATGCACAAGTTGTAAATATAGGTGAGTGTATCAGCGATAGCAGATGAGGCAATTTTCAGTATCCTTCCATCAATTCCATCTAAACCTCTTGTTCCAGATTGTTTTACACATTAGCCCATAACACACTTCATTTACTGAAATTGACGGTATAGTGAAAGTTGAGGAGATGTTTTTTAGAACAGCAATATTGCTTTAGTTCACGTAAATCATTTTGATTTGTATTATCATTTACTATTATCTCCTTAGCAACATTTGCAAAATGAAAGTTCAAATCTTCCGGTGAAATATCCTTTATTGGATTCTTAACTTTGGAGTTCGATTTACCATTAGTTAAAAGATTAATAGCCTTCCAGATCGATTTTGAATTCTGAGAAGAGAATAACAAATCTTGAAAATATTTTTTTTTCGCTTTTCGTTTCATGGAATTCACTTTGTTTCTTTGTTTTCTAATTTTTTCTTTGTCCTTTGACTTGAGTAAATGATCTCTTTTATGTATATCATTGTCTATTTTTCCTTCGTCAACCACGGGGGTTTCATAGTATGTTTTACTCGTTTTCTAACAAAGGGAGCATGTTTCTCATATATTGAACTGAAAATGT
>JADBJO010003038.1:98221-190721 GCA_016801955.1 Conus betulinus | reverse complement strand
AACTCATAGTATTTCCACCAAACATGAGCAAAATTTGTCCGAATCATGTGGGTACACAGATCTGCATTTTCCATCCACCCAGGGCACAGAGAAAAAGAGACAGAGCAGGTGTGAAAGCACAGCCAAGACACCAGCACATAATAGCCCTTCCAAGTCAATATTATACCTTGCCAACCTGACCACACACACAGCTGTTGACAACTCTATCAAAGGAAGAAAAAGTGATACAATAACATTTTTACACACACACACACACACACACACACACACACACACACACAGAGAAACAATCGAAGAATTTGTTTTAACACAGAAAGAAATACGCACGCATGGGAACAATATGGCTTATAGTTTTCAGACGAAAAGAGAAGCTTCTTAATCATTCATTCACCTTCTTTCCGGCACAATCATTATCCTCTCTTACACGGAAAAACAAAAGCTGTGGGCACCACCAGAAATCTGAAGTTCACTATGAGACCAGCCAAACATTCCACTCTCCAGGCTCTGTACCCAGGTGTCATAAATTCAGTCCAGTGACAAGAACCCCTGATATGACCACACAAACCACAGACAGACAAGTGAGAGGGTACAAAGAATCTGATTCCCCCTGCTATGCATGCACAGTCCACCCTCCACCCCCATCAACCAACCTCCTCAGTACATTTACTGACACTAAAACATTTGTGACTGTGACATTTGTAAGATCTAACACATTCAACTATTTACACTCACCTTCATTTCTTTTTTTTCTCAGAACACGTTCCTGGTTAAATCCCTTATCATGAACAGTGTTGTTTGTAATATTTTGAGGGAAAAAAGTTCATAATACAGATATCAGTGAGAATCATACGCATGTTTCTGGGTGTGCATGCGCCTGAATGCGCAACTCCAGCTTCATGTATGCATGTCAGTGCATGTGTGTGTGTATGTGTATATTTTTTCAAAAAAAAAACAAGACTACTTTCACAATCTACAGACTCATGTACACATCACACACACACACACACACACACACACACACACACACACACACACACACACACAGAGGCCCACTTAGAGGCACATACACATAGAACACACACATAATTAATGTACCTGCTACTGGTATGGCACCAGAACCACCATTTGAAGCATCAGCACCAATGGCTCTATGAAGCCGCCTTTGGAATCGAGGCGGCATCTCGTACCGTGCCCCCGTCTGTTCCAATAAATCATTCTGCACAATAACTGGTTAACCTTCTGACAACAACTGCACCCTAGACCACCACTTAAGTAACGACCTGCTTTATTCTATCCGTCAGGGGTGACACCATATTCTAGACCCATACAGTTCATCTGGGAGGTTTTGAACAGATGCACACTCTGTGGACAACAGTTATTGCTAAAGAGGCCGCCACTGGCAGCAATATGCTTCAATTCAGCTGTAAAAAGAATTTAATATTTTCCATTTTGCATTGAGTGTGATCACAGGTCACAGGGACAGGGGCTGCCCATTCAACCAACGTTGCAGCCAAGGTGACCCTCAGTCACTAACAACACAGCCAGCCATGGAGTGAGGGGTTCATTTTCTTTCTTTCTTTCTTTCTTTCTTCTGCGTACGCAGACTGATACTCCTGCGGACACTGCCTGTATAGACAGGCAATGGAGTTTTGTGTGTCCCACCATTAGGCAGCCATACTCCATCTTCGGGGAAGAATGAGGGATTCAAATTTAGATCTCCTTCAAGCATAATACAAACCAATAAATTCAATGTTGATGAACAAAAAATGGCCCGAATTTTTTTTTTCTCAGTATATATGTCCCCCCCCCCCCCCCCCCCCCCCTACCCCCCCTTTCAGAATGGTTGTAATGTCCATCAGCAAACACACTGGGAAGAATGAGATGACTTTTCTTCCAAAAAGTAATTTTTCGTTCATGGCAAGAACACTTCCAATGACGCATAATTCACCTGTCCCAAGGTCAACCATCTCTCACAATGACAACGGCTTACACTCCTCCATAGGAATTTACAACTAAAAGTAGTTCTACAATATACATGTCTTTCCAAACGAATAATATCACCATGCTATAAGGATCCTCAAAAAAGTTGGGAGAAAAGGGAGCTAATCATATCTCCATAGCTGTTTAAGCCAGAAGAGTGATCACCCTTAGTGGGCTCACTTAATGAATCATACTCAAACACAGGTCAGTTTTGGCACCTTTTCTTGGCTAAACAGGAAGGTAAGAGGGCATCCCAGAAGAAATTCCTACTGATTCAGATTTCCATTCTGAAGTCGTCAAAGAGCTGGGTAGCTGCTGATCTCCCTGCTCGTGACAGTCCCAATTACTCTCCCCTCTTGGAACGACCTTCTGAATCGGCCATGGATGTGGAGATTGCATGCCGGTCCCATGTCTCTCTTCTCCACACAAGTCTTCCATCCACCAATACCTCTCTGGACTCGAACTTTTCAGCCCTTCATGCATGCTGAAGATCAAGGCTGGCCAAAGACAATCCACTTTCAAGGAGTATGATAATAAGTTGAGAATTTTTCTAAAATGGTGCTTGCAATCTGGTATCTCTCCAGCTGAGTCCGCGATTGAGGATATGGCCCATTTACTTGACAGAAAATCTACAGATCCCTGAAAGAAGGTCAGTACTTTGAGGGTTTCAGATCCACTATTGCCAAGACCTTCTGTCTTCTGGGTAGAGACACTGACATTGGCCATGATCCCTTTGTGTCCAAACTGATTTCCTACGCTGCACTGGGCTCCTCTACACTAAGTTGGTGTCCTGTATGTAACCTTCCCCTTGTCCTGCAGTATCTGGCCTCGGGATACTTCGAGTGGATTACTGAATGCTCTGTCAGGGCTCTCACTCTGAAAATGTGCTCTTTGATTACCCTGACTTCTGCTTGCACGGTCAGTGAGATTCACGCCCTCTCCAGGGAACCACAGTCCCTACAGTGGCATAATGATGGCCCAGTATCCTTGTCCACGTGCTCTACTTTCCCAGCCAAACCGTCCAGCCCCAAAAGCTTCTGATGATTAACCTTGCTTCCGCAGGCCCCTTCTTCATCTGGTACCAGGCCCAGGCGTTCGAAGGTGGAGCAGGTTAACTGTCCTGTCACAGCACTGAAGGTCTTTCTTCAGAGGACAGAGTTTGACTCCCATGATTGGCGTCTATGGCGCGCAAGACCTGGTGCCGCTGTAAGACCCCAGACGAAAAGCTCCTGACTGAGACAGGTCATCTGCCAGGCTTACATCTTTGGCCAGAAACCTTTTCCCCCCAGAGAGGGTATCTGGGCACATGAACTCCCAGACTCTATCTGCCAGCTGCACATCCTGGTAGAATATTTGGTGGTTACCGACCAATGAAAATCGGGCAGCAGGCTGGAAGATGATGACCACCTTTGGCAGGTTCGACCTTAGAGAGACATGGCTGAAAAAACATGGAGGCTCTGGACTGTTTGGGTGAAGCAGCTGTGGCAGGCAAAGCCACCTTTCTCAAATTATATTATTCTCATCTTTATCTGAATAAGAAGCGAGTCAAAAAAATGAAAAGGGAGAAAAGGTCCAAATTTACTACAATGAAAAGCAAGTTCTTCATCTGTGTAAAGTCAGACAGCCTTGGTTTTGGAACCTGCCAAAGTTCACCGAGACAATTGTACCATGGACCTTCGGGCTGTGACGTAGAAGAGACGTTCACAGTTACTGTTCAAAAGCTATGATTGAGTGTATCAGCTCACTACTGACTTACCCAGTGGGAACCCATTACTCGGCAAGAAGGCCATAATGAGTGAAACTTGTTCATGCAGCTTTAGTAGTGCCTGGTTAGTCATTAATTCTTGTCGCCTTTAAGAATGAATTTAAAAAGAATGGACGAGCTGTCTTTGAAGAAAGAAAAAGAGCACTCCCAGGAGGTATAAGATATAACAGCAGCCACGATTTTTATTTCTATGGTAATTTTCTTGTCCCTTGCATTGCACACCCAGGGAGAACAGTCTGAGTAGAGTGAGCTCCCTGCTCTCCATCATGATTTTTTGGGTGAGAAACATCAGTTCCTCAAAGCAGGAGAAAAGGCATTTGTTTGGACAGGTAAACATATCATAAAACTACTTTAAATACGAAAAATCTTTTAATCACTGACAGACACTACTCGTCCAAACAAAGAGCCTCCAACTGAGAGGAGAAGGCCGAGAGATGATCCCCCACAGGATTTATCTCTGGAGGCCGAAGACAGTCACAACTTTCAGCCTGGGGATAAGGATCGAGCCCCTACTAAAGGAACAAGCAACTGAAGGCCTTAAGCAGTCACAAGGCTCGTCTTGACTGACCTCAAAAGCAGGGACAGGGGAAAGGAAATGGAAGACAAGACGCTGAGCCCCAAGAGGGGAGATGTTGTGCAAAGTACAGCAGCAGATTTGGAGCCATCAAAAAAAATTCTTCTGTCCGGACAGAAATTTAGGACACAGTTCAGCAAAAAATGACCTTACATGCCAAGGATCTGGGGGCAACTTGACGATACACAGTCAATTGAACTGGATCTCCATGGACAGGAGAGGTCATCAGGAAACGTGGACCTATCATACGACTCCAAAATCTATGTCTGCACTGTTCAAATACAGCCCTGATATGGCCCTTTGCGGTCAGCTGGGCTGTAGGCAGCATTACCACTGTTCAAATGGGGAAGAATGCAAATTCATAACAATGGAATGGAATTTGGGTGTTCAACTTTCTTCAGGAAGTTTGGGTCAAAAGACAGTCACATGCAGGGTTAAGAAAAGAGATTCAAATAGTAGTTCAAAGAAAGTTTCAGTCTACGGTTGTGGAGGGATGGTTCTCCTCTTCAGTACACTGACTGTAAACAGGGGTGGTGCAGAGTCAAAGCCCTTGATGATGGATGGGATCCAGATGGTGGATGGGATCTAGTTTTCAGGTAAGAATGTCTGGTAGAGGCATACACCACATACCTATCGTCAAGTTTGGAGTAGACCAGAGCCCTGTAAAGATGGAGAAGAGTTTTTTCATCAGCGCCCCAATCCATGTGTGCACTACTCTCAAGATTGTTCACAGCTTTTTGATATGAAGTTTTTAAGTGCTGGATGTGACTTCTGAAGATCATTTACATACAAAATTCTGCCTTGTGAAGGAACTTGAGAGAGAAAGAGAGGATTCTTTTACCAAAACATAAGCATGCTTAAAGGCCAACTGAAAAGATCCAAGAGCTCTGCAAAAAAAGCAAAGTCCGAACTCCAAATTACAGTGGGAAGCATGTTCCGTTGCTGAAGAACAGGAGAACACTATTCCATGTTTGAAGAAGATACATGAAGTGAACTCACGAGGGGTAAACTCTTCCGTCTAACCAGTTATGGAGGCACGATTAGCTCCCAGTTCTCCATTTCTTCTTCTTTTTTTAGGATTCTGATAACTTGGCAATGTTCCACACCAAACAGGGACAAGACATTTCTTTGGACTAGTAAAGGTATGAGAAGCAGTGTTTGGGAGAACAGCGACCCTGACCTGCGTCAGCATCCTTGTAAGAAAACATTCATCAATGGCCAAGTTTATGGCCTGAGTTGTTTCCCTTAGATCAGAGCTTGCAATTGCAGATCTGCCCAGGTCTCAAAAGCACAATGCGTATCAATCCAAAATTTTCAGTGTAGCTTTCCAACTTTAAGAAACTCATCTGCGATACAAGGCAGACTCAACAGTACTTTCAGTCGCACTTTTACTTTACACCTGACATGACAGTCGACTAAGAAGATGTCAATCTCACTGATTATCCCATGGTTTTGACCTGACCTTCAGAAAGATCCACATGGCCTGCAACCAAACCATCTGACCAGGCAGCAAAATCACCAATCATCTTCAGCAGTTTCTCTTCTTCTACTTTTTCATCCTCTCCCTACTGAATCTGGCTCTTTTTCTGCTGTAGTAAGTCTACAGTCTGAAGATCTATGCTGTCTCGGTTTTGCTTAAAATGCCATTAAGTCCGTGTGGCATGGTTTTTTGGTTGTTGTTTTTGTTTTCAAAAGTTTTTTGTTTCTTAGTGTGGCATTTCATCACAAAATGTATTAATGTAGCACTGTCGACAAAACTGTAGCATACTTCTCTGAAGGTGCAGCTCTTGGCAGCTCTACATTTGCATAAAAAAAATTGATTCAACCTCCTGATGAAGCTATATCTTTGGAACATCTTGTTGGCAGTGTGTCAAGTGTTTAAACTTCAGCGTATGTCTGACTAGACAACAGCATATCATTTAGTTACTCAAGAATACAATCATTAATGAGAAAAAAAAAGTAAAATCATCTTACTGAGGATGCATAACACAAACTACATAAATGAATTCATAAAAGATTCTTTGTGTTTTTTCTTCTTTTTCAAAACCATGCCATTCAGTACTATGACAGCTATTGCATTTTGCATACTTCTCCAAACACACACACACACACACACACACACACACACACACACACACACACACCCAACACACACTACTACTGCTACTACTACTACCACTTCCGCTGCTGCTGCTGCTCCTACTACTACTACTACTAGTACTACTACTACTACTACTACACTACACAAATAACACACACATCATGACCATGTGCATATCAAATGATTGTAAATATTTACACTACCCATGCAATACTTATTTGAAATTTCTTTGTAAACAATTAAGTGTGTATATGTGTATGTCCTACTCATTTAAAACATATGAAAATTCTAATCTCTTTCTCTCTCTTACATGACTCACACACACACAAACACCGACTGACTGACTGACTGACTGAAGCCACTGACTGTCAGATTAACATAATGTTGTACTGACAAACACACACACACACACACACACACACACACACACACACACACACAGACTATACATTAATCATATATACATGCTTGTATCCAGTCACACGATTCTTACTTTCCTATCTGCGTTACGCTGGCCCACAATATCCTTGACAGCCCGCACCACCATCTGCCGCCCCCCGTTTCCTCCCCGCTTCTCAATAACACGCTCCTTCTCTCCTTCCAGGGCCCTGGGTCGTACAGTCACCGTCAAAGGCGACACGTTCTCTGCACTGAACGGCGCTGGCATAACTGGCGACCTGGTCTGTGCAGGCATGTCTCCCAAAATGGGTCTCTCACGGCCAAAGCTTTTCGTCTGGTTGGAAAAGGGACGGGCGTTTGATCTGGTCTTGTTGAAACAGCCTCCTCCCCGTGAAGAGGGCGGAGTCCTGCTGACCTGCGAGTGCGTTTTAGGGTAGCGAGTTGGAGGTCCCTGGAAATCAAAACGGCCACAATATGGAGTCGGCAAAAAAACGAATAAAGCAAGCAAACTTCTGAAACATGTTGCATGCATTTCTCTAGGTTTCACCCCCCCCCCAGCCACCTCTTGATGTAGCCACGTGCTGGGAATGCCTCAGGAAGAACATTAGTCAAAATGGCGATTTGGAGCAACTTTGAAGACCTGGAACAGCCAAACAACGCAAAACACACAGCTCATTTTTTACAAACTTGCAGACCTCAACATGTACTTACAGTAAAACAAAATACACATACCAATAGTAGACATAGTTTTTCTTCAGCGACAAGCCAAAAATGACTATTTTTACGTTTAAAAAAAATGTCACATTTGCACATTGTACCATTTTTGAGGCTCTGTAATTTTAACAAAATTATTTGAGACTCATATTTTCTGTCATTGTTCCAGTGTACTAAATATAGTGTAAGTCCAATTTTTTGTAGGCACAAGGGAGTTCAAAATTATGAATATGGGAGGCTTACTTTTGCTAAAATGTGCAAAAAGTGCAGCGACGGACCATATTCACAACAAATATACAATAAACTGTCATAACTTTTAAACCACTCCAGATATTGCCTCAGTATTGGTACTGTGATGTATATTGATAATTCCAATAAGTACATGCAATTACATTTTTTTTTTGCCTAATATTACCAGTTTTTACTGTTTCAAAATGGCCGCCAGATGACCTGAAATGCCATAAGTGTCAAACATGTGCAAGTCTTGAAGACAAGAATCAATAGAAAGTTGCCTAAAACTTAGTGTTGTCTATCTGGAGATGTGTTTCCTTTCATATGGTCAATAATAAGAATATAAAAACCAGTTTTTACATGTCAGATTATGTAATATTTACCAGATTTTCCTGTTTCACAATGGCCGTTATTTTCAATTTCATATTTTCAGTTAGAAAAAAAAATTTGGAAAAAAAAAATGACCCCAACATGGGGATTTTCACATAAAACACTAGGGCCTATGGTTGCATTTACTTTTTGAAGTGCACTGAAGTCAAATTCAGTACAGCTTCTTGCTATTATTCTGAGGAGAAAAAAAAAACAACATTATACAAGCAGAAGAAATGTCACTGCCTCAGCTATTGAAAGTACATATTTGGTGACTTTGAATAATAGAGGTCTATACAGCACACTTTTTGATGTCTTTTCCCCTCTGAGGTAGGTTTCATGGTGTGGTAAAGCATTAAATGTATAAAACAGAGCTCTGAAGTCCATATGCTTCTTCATGAGCAAACCCATGGTTTCAACGTGCCATGTTCTGCCTGAAGATGAGATGGGAGCAATGCTGATGTCCTTCCCACAGGCAAACACAAAGTTTCTATGGACCTTCCATTTGTCTGCAACTTTGGGCCAAGCAAATGCTGTCTTCCTAATGCTGCACTTCTTGATTTGATTTTACCCACTTCTGGAGAGATGACTTCAACAACTTCACCAATGTAGAAGTCGTCATCGTAATGGAAGGCAACCAAATCTCCCAACTTGCCAAACTGGTACTTGGTGAAAGACGACTGGTGTCCATCACCGTGTGGATTTGCACAGTTGAAAGATTCAGGAGACGGGCTTTGAGCAGCACCCTGAAGTCTCTGGGGTTTCTTTGTGGATGGTGGAGCAGGACCATGGCCACAATGATGACCAGCGTTTCCTTGAGGGGGGAGAGAGCAGGAGCAAGATCTGAAGGATTTGGAGAATGTGGTGCTGGATGATTTACTTCAACAGCTGTAGCAGGTTGGAAGTTGGCTGCAGCAGCAGCAGGCACACAATCATCCGCAGGAGGAACAGCAGGACGACAATTTCCAGGGTGTTTGCCACTAGCAGGACATGTAGCTGAAGCAGGATTGGAGGTGATACGCACAGAATTTTCTGCTAAAAAGCTTTTGAGTCTGGCACTCAGCACCTGGACTGTACCCCCATAATTGCAGGAGTGGAGATTTTTTTCCAAGAATCACCCCCTGTGTTACTGAATGTCAGCTCATAGTGCTGCAGCCTGATCTTTGCGTGTGCGATACATGAGCAGCAAACGGTTGACATCAGCTGCAGTGCAGCATGGTCCCCTATGAACTTGCATCTGCCTCACTATTTCATTGATCTTATTAGTTCTTCGAGCCAGTGCTGCTTCTTTTTTCTGCCGGTTTTCTTCCAGAATAATACTTTTCCGGCTAATACTACTATCTCTGCCTGGACATGCTGCTTCCGAAGCTGAGGAGCCTTTTCAGCAGACAGGCGAAGAAGATCACTTTTTTCCTGCTCATTTTTTGCTGCTGAACCATACAGAGATGGGTTTGTTTCTCTTCATCATATTGATGGTGCTATGGTGTCTTTCTTCGATGTATGTAGTCACCAAGTCAGTTGCTACCCCCCACCCCTCCACAGCACAGACACACACACATTGTTGATATATTATTATGTGCGCTCATAAAAAAGCAAAACAGACAAGAAAAAAGGTGTGTGTGTGTGTGTGTGTGTGTGTGTGTGTGTGTGTGTGTGTGTGTGTGTGTGTGTGTGTGTGTGTGTGCACACATGCATGCATGCACTCACATATAGGATATTATGAATTCACGCAAGAAAACAGGAAGAGGTGTATGTGTAAATATGTTTTGTGCATGCTTATTTGAGCATGTGGGTGTCTGCCTTTATGTGCCAGCCTCTGTGTGTGTGTGTGTGTGTGTGTGTGTGTGTGTGTAATTTTCACCAGACTAAAAATGCATTTGATTGCATAAAACAGAGGATCCCATCTTGATATAAATATTGAAAACATTACATTGATAGTATATGGTAAACATTGAGAATCATCATTTTCAATATTCCTTATCAGGAGAGAATATTCCTCTGATAATTAAAATTGGGTTACAGGCCTACTCAGCACTAGTGAAAAAAAGAATACAACTTCACATTGATTCAAGACTTTTTGTCCGCATTTTGTATTAACGGAGCTTAACAAAGAAAATTGTGTTATATGGGTCCATCGTCAATAGCAATTAGGGAATTTTCATCGTGTTAGTTGTTCGAAAACATTTTCTTCTTCGAAACTTGAAGCGATCGCGTTTGTCGAACGACCAGATTGAAGTGAGTTAGTTCCCTTTAAGTTTCATCGGCAAAACACGATTGTTCACTTTTTCTTTGTTTTCAAACACCTAAACCAAAATGTCAAAAAGTGGAAAAAAATACAATAGTAAGATAAAACATCAAACTATGGATGACTAAAATCACTAATGTTAAGAATGTCATTTATACGTAAACTTTGTAAAAAAAAATAAGTGACTGAAACCCAATTTTCTGTCAAGTGAGAATTTATACTTTCGGCATTCACTTCACACTGATTTTTTCGCTAATATTTTTTAATCAATTGAAAATAAAATAGTGTAGAATGACAATAATATACCAAAACATCATTTCTGTGCAATATGTTGTGATTCTTACGGATTTCCTTGCGAAATTTCTCAAGATTTTGTTCTTCGAAGTTCGAGTGGGTATTATCCATGTTTCGTTTTGAAGGCACATGCGCAGGCGACAATTTGGTCCACGGGTCACTCGTTTTGATTGGCTGAATTGACTAGGACAGGCAATGAACACATTAACCTTGTACCTCAATCGAAAGGGTACGGTCTATACTTCATTATGAGTACAGGAATCATGTGTCTATGATCGTTATTTTTTTATCCGAAATTCGCTAAAATTGCCGGAAATTTTACTAAAACTTCGTCCCGTATTTTCATTTTTACAATATTTAAATTTCCCCTCTGACAATAAAATTCTACATTAAATTCCCTTTATTTTGGTACCTCATATGGCATGTGCGTTGTCTGTACTCTTTAATGTTTGGTAGAAAGTGCACTGTGTCAAAGTTGACTTGACCGAAAATGGCCGCGAGCGCCGGACGCGTGACGGAAGTACGCGGATCACACACCTCATTCTCTCTTAAGTATTTATTTCTTCACAAAACATTCATACTAAAATAACACTCATTCAAAAGAGGAAATGTTGAACTTTATTTTGACACATTGTTCAAACCACATATAGTTTTGGCTAAGCATTCTGTCACAGAGTGTAGCAGAGTAGCACTGCAACAGATTGTAGCATGTTGCGCCAAAAAAGTGTCACACCTGTCGGCTCTGTCAACACACTTATGTCCCAGAGCAAGCTCCAACAAATGTATGAGCTTCAGAATGCCAAAACGTTTCAGTCACCAAAGAAGAAGCCTGTGGCTGAATCTTCATCAGTACAGAAACCAACCAGAACACACGACGTCCTTACAGACAATGTTTCTAATGCTTCATGCTCCAAACCCTCTCCCCTTCGTCTCCAGCCCTACCACCCACTCTGCAGTCTCCATTCAGGTAAACGAATTTACCATGAAAAATACTGTGGACAAGTGTATGATGCCATAAGCATCTTTTTAAGATAGGTTTTTATTGCTGTTGTTGTTGCCCCGCAGCAATTGGCTGACAAACCCCAAATCCAGCCTTTCTGGTTCTGTATCACAGTGCATCGTATCTTTTAAAACTTTCAGTCAAGTTCCAAGTCAATTCTGCATAAGCACAATGATTAACTTGAGAACCTGTGACACACCGTTTCAAGTCTCTCCACCTCAACCACTCTCCCTCCCCACACCTCGTGTACCTACCTTTTTCAATTTCTTCTTGGGGTTTGACTTTTGCTTTTGGATGAGGTTTTGCAGGTGCTGCGTTGTTTGGTCAGCCACAGCAAAGTATGTATCCTCTCCCTGAACCCTGGAAAACAAGTTCATGTGTTTATCATCATTCCTGGCTATTTGTTTGTAAGATCCTCATGACTAATTCTGCATATTTTGGAATCACATTTTCCTGTTTTGTTTTTTTTTTTTTTTAACTTTTTCAATAATAACACGACAGCAGACTGTTACAAAACAAAGCGAGCAGGCTTGCATTCATGTGTGTGTGCCAGCCTAAGTGTGTGAGCAAGATACAAATGTAAAGCAAACTTGAACCAACGAGACAAACTTTAAATCAAATCATCTGGAAATTGTAGCCACGTATACAAAAAAAATTACTACCTATAAAAATCCCTCTCCCTTAATAGCCAGTTGCCTTCTAATCGATTTTTAGGGGGTAGAAATTTCTAGGTAAAAATGCGCACAAGTTTTTGAGAGTGTTGAGCTTTCCACGAACCTAAAAGTGTCTAAAAGCAGGTTCGAAATATTCCTTTGAGATAAACATAAGTAAGGAATGAATTTACAAAACAACAAAATCTAAAAACATGAAATGAAGTCACTCAATTTAAACTGTGGAACAGAAAAACTGAGAAAGTGAAGCCCACCATCTATGGTTGGTTAATCACTATCAACAACAAAGACAATCTGATACTTGACCTTAGGACAATAAGATCAACGATCGGACACTTGACCAAAGGATAATGAATCAGAATGACTATTGATAACAAATTTTTACTTTAATGGCTATTGATTACAAATCTTACTTTAAGGCCAGTTTTTGCCTTTGTTTTTCAACCTGGACTTGCATCTTGTCTTTTCCAGCGTTCCACCCTTCCCTCTCTCTCCGCCGCTCCCCTCTTTCCCTTCCTTGTTTGATTTTAACCACAATGTCAGAAACTGCACATGATGACAAAGAGTAAAGACAAATCAAAGAAAAACAGCAAGTGTAAACAAACTTTGTTCAAGTGACTGTGTGTACGCATTCGTGAGTACACAGAGTACACGTTTTTCTCTTTTACAGTCAGTGAAGAAATGCATGTGAAACGTTTTTTTCAAACTGGAAGCAACTGAAGGGGGGGGGGGGGGGGGGGGGGGGGGGGGGGGGGGGGGGGGGCTATAAACTAATACAACAATAATACTTACTTCCTAACTGTGATGACATCTGGAATTGACTTCATAAAGCTGTCCAGAGAAGAATAGCCCAGTCTTTTGTATGGTATGGACTCTCCAGTAAACTCCTGGTAATCAGCTGAAATCAGACCACGCTTTGATCATTAAGAGAAGAATTCTCCTTCTAAAATAAGGATTACCAAATACTTCCTTGTCCAAACGAATGCCTCATCCCCACTTTGAGTGAGCTATGCTACTGTCTACTGGATGCCCATAAGCCAAGTACTTAGTCTTGCATAGTTCATGACACTTAATTCTTTAGGTGACCTCCCCTGATAGAGTCAACCACTTGTGCATGACATTTTTTTTTGTTTGTTTGTTTTTTAAATTTCAGTTCCAACTCTTTCCCCAGAGGAGGGAGGTGGAAAGGAGTCCCACTGTTTCGACAGGTCACTATTTTATAACACCTTTTCAAGCTCTGAGGACAACAGCAACAACGGAGAGGAGGCGAAACAATGACAATCTCTCTAAAACCATCAACATCATGGTTGAATCAATGGTCCTGCAATGGGCAAAATACAAAAGACTTCGAACACTGGAGCAGACAATAATGTTTCTTTGGTTGAACAGCTCCACCAACGCGAGAAGGTAGAAGACAGGAGACACAAGTTCAGTCTGGTGGTCTAGTTCATCAACATGTTATGGAAGCCAAATAGGCATGTTCCAAGTAATGCAAATTTAGCATGGTTAAGAAGTGAACAGCGGATGCCAGAATTACAGCTGCAGAAGGAGTCAGAAATGAAGAAGCACCTGTCACATCTGAAGCAGATACAAGTCAATGTCTGGACTGATGATGGAGTCCAGTTACAAGTCATGGTTACAGTCAAAGTCCAGTCTAGCGGACACTGAGAGCAGCAACTGACTCTGTTTTTGCACGCTCTCCATTATAAATCATTCCATGCAAGAGAAAAGAAAAGAAAGAAGACTCATCACTGCAGACCAGGACAAATGAAGAAAGCCCAGAGGCTTCCATGGTGAACAAGAAAAGGAGAAACAAAAACGTTTAAAGTAGAATAATATCAAGAGAGCAAGAAAACCACTGAGAGCACAGAAGTCGGAAAAAAACCACTGAAGAAGAAAAATCACAAGATAGCCAGCAGAGCACATGAGAGTAAAAAGTTCAAAACAAAACACACTCAGGAAGTCGACTGGATCTGTCTGATGGATTACCGGTACTTAACAATGCAATGATAAGGACTTAGCTCTCGTCTCTCTCTTTGTTCTAACCCTTAGGCATCCTAATTGACAAGGGCATAGCTCATGGCAACTCGGAGTGCGACATTCTGTTGGACAGAGTAGTAAAAGTAAAAAGGGAAAACACTTGCAAACCATAACATACTGTCAAATAGGTTAATACATGCTGCTTTCTTGTACACAAAACCCTATGGTCAGCATTCCCTATCAGCCCACCTCCTACAGGAATCAGCTCCATGACTACTTGTCACGCAAACTTTATAACTTCAACCAAAAATCCTCTTTCTTCTACGAGATGTTCTTCATCTAAACCGGCATCCTTTAATTTCATTCATTATCTCTGTGACTGTCATCCATTGTGTATGTGCACGTGTGCATGTGTGTGCGTGTGTGCATGTGTGTTGTGATGTGGCGATGTGTGTGTGTGTGTGTGTGTGTGTGTGTGTGTGTGTGTGTGTGTGTGTGTGTGTGTGTGTGTGTGCCTGTGTCTGTGTGTGTGTGTGTGCACTTGCAAGCATGTGCGCATGTATGCATGTATATGTGTGTGTGTGCACTATGCTTTGGAAAAAATCTGTTTACGCCTTTTGTTCAGATCAAGCCCTTGACAGGTATCTGCTGTTGCTATGATTACAATAAATTGTTAATTAGTAAATCACAATACCTCAGAAGATGAGATTCCAGCATTCCAAAAGGACACTAGATCTGCTCACTGCCAAAGTTTGCCACTTCTACAGAGGTGTGTGAGTTCAACAGGTGTAATACTCAATGTGGCTGTGCTTACACCCATGTCTGTTAGTCTGCTGACAATCAGCAAAACTATGCACAAGTACTGAGCCGATTTTAACAAAAACATAGAACAAAACATGGAAAATGTGGACTGAGGACTCTGCTATGGATATGAAATGAAAGATACAGGAACAGTCACTGATCGACATTGGCCGAAGCCTATGCCCGCAATGTTTTCCTCCACTCTTTCTCTTTCTTCTTCGATCTGCTGTTTGTCTGTCACTAGCACAAACACTGAAAACTTGACACTCTTCATCCCTGCATCAAACTCATAGTCTTTCTTTAGCTGATAGTGCATCAGAACAAAATCTGGTTGGCCACCTGCCAGTAGGCATTAGCACTGTGGGCCTCACACACACAAGTCATGACTTAAACTGCATCAGAATGCCAACTTGTGAATGCACAGCACAAAGCAGGCAGAAGACATGATTGTTTGACAAGAATCCTGTGGGCTGCAGCCTTAGGAATGGTATCAGAACAAGCATGGACATGGCTGTCTATGGGGAGTGGTGCTGGAGTCATTTCTCTGAAAGCTCTGAATCTGTCATACAAAAAAAAGCATCAATGAAAGTGTGGAGTTAACATACAGGAACAACACACGCACTGCATAATCATGAAAAAGAGCTTGATGCTAAAAATAAATCCATACAATACATACAAACATCACCTTCACAATTTTACACCCCTTTTAGCTCCAATGCAAAATACTGAACCACAAATAATGAATCTTCTGCTTTTTCTTCTTCATTCACTCAGACAGGAACCCCAGAGGCACTGACGAAGGCTGCTGCAGGGCAGAGGCCCTCCAGTGATCCATAAAAGCTTTTCCCTCATCGGTGTGTTGGCAGGCCAGGTCTCTGCCCTTAGTTTTTCATGTGTGGGACAGTCCTGCAGGAAGCGTTCCAATGTCATCGGGGCTGTACCGCATGGGCAACTTTTAAATAATGTATGATTTTTAACACACTAAGTTCTCTTCACACCAAATGAGCTTTGCATACACACAAAGGGCTTGTCAGTCTGTGTTCCTGACATACAGCCGGCCATACCCACTTACTGTTTAACTGCCAAGCCGGCACCCCGTCCTTGACACTGATCACCACAGACCGAATCATCTGCTTGGTCGCCTTCAACAAAGGATCCTCTCCCTCCGCCATGATGCCTCTGTGAAGTCAACACTGATCTCAAAGGCTTCAACTCTTGTTGGCAAGTCTTCAGAAGAATTGATGATCCTGCGGAAAGTAAACAGGTATATAACAGATTTGAACATAATAAATGATTTGCTTAACTGCTTTACAGTCTAAAAGATACAGAACTTCCACCACCATTTCTGATTACTTTATCTATAAAGTGAAGAGTGACACAGCAAATTAACTTTATGTTTTACTTTTACTAAGTTTTAGTATCACAAAACAAAACAAACATTTTTCTGTTTATTACCATGTTCAGTTTATTTGACTATGTCTGTGAAAAGCGTATTGCATTCACATTAGCCCTGAAAGTAACCAGTATTTTGCATGCCACTGTGAGTAACAGAAAAAAAAAATTTTTAAACAATTTGCTGAGTACAAATAAAACTTCACTCACGAATGGTGAGTACAAGAATGATGACATCAGTTGTTCCCACTGCAGCAACACATTCTCTAGCAACTTTTCCCATCCAGTCTTTTGAAAACCTTTACAGTATTATGTCAACAGTTTCACACGTGTTTCCAGCCTTCCATATCTGTTTTCCACAAAAAACATTTTCTGTGTATTTCATTTCTTATTACTGGCAAGGGGAGAGGTGGGGGAAATTTTTACTGTTTTAGTCATTTTCCTCTTTGAAAATATCATGACCGCTTATAAGTAGCAAAACACCCTTTTTCATTACTTGTCTAGAACTTCATATTGTTCCCTAGTGATATTTTTGGGGGCTGGAGACTAGAATTTTGATCTCGCATGTATTTTTTGTTTTAAGTACAACCTATTTGGTATTCTTTTCTTTTTAAAAAAAGAACTACTTACAATGTAATCAAAAGAAAAGATGTGACTCCCGTCTCTCTCTCTCTCTCTCTCTCTCTCTCTCTCTGAAATAATCTGATAGTGCTGGTTTATGTTTTTGTTTTGCTTTTTTTCCCTTTCAGGGATTTTCTTTCCATCAGGCCGGAAGAGAATGTTTGATCTGGACCTCAAAATCTGACTGTGAAGCAAATGTGCTTCAATTGAAAAGACAGTGCAGTTACAATGTATTCTTTGATGACGCACACAAGGAATCAAAAAATCTTACATTAGATGTCACAGGCAAGTATTTTCATTGAATGAATGGCTTCTTTTCGTGAGACTTCCGACCGATGAGACTGATTCAGAGGGAGCTGCTCACAAACTAGGTCTTTGTCTAATCGAACATTCACTCAAAAGACGGTGTCTAGTATACGCTCTGACTCCGATGCTGAAGTTAAACTTTTAACGAGTCTGTCAAAGTGTTTTCGACGAACAACAGATATTGCAACAACAACAAAATTATTGCTTCCCACAAGTGAGACTCACAATTGTCACAGCAGCCCAATCAGTAACTATCTAGCGTCACTATCTCCGCGTTTGAGAAGACTAGCGACTGTCGATGTCACACTCTTCACACGCGTCACGGCGACTTTTTGACTGTGACTGTCCCATGTGATGTCCCATTTAAACAAGTTTTGCATGCCTTCCCAAATTTTAGGTGGGATTGGTATCTCTTCTTTACGTAATCTATCAAAATACAATCTGTCAACATTCACAGTCAGCAGTGATGCAACATTTACAATAATCATATTCAAAGAACATTATGCCTACTTTCAGTGAACAGTCGAAGTTTGTTTCCTTTCGATGCTCCTACTTCCCCGGGAAATGGCTCAAAATATGAACTTTCTAGTGTACGAGAGCTCTTCAAGGGACATTACTTTGAAAGCGACTGCTTCCTACTGGGAGTACGCACGGTATTTTCCCATATCTTAAACATAAGAATACAAGAAGATAGTGGTTGCTCGTTCTTCGTTTTCACTGTCCTAAATGTTATTTGTTTTTGCCAGAAGAAGACCCAAGAGGTCAAAATACATTGTGTTTTGTCCTTCTTCTTCTTCTTCTTTTTATCTGCCCGCCTTCATCAAGCTGAAGATTCTGGCATCTACAAAGAGAGGTTCCAGTTTGCTGCTGTGAGTTATGGGTCAAATTTATGCAGTCAGTGCTCACTACCTAACTGCATGGACAGTGGGCAGGGGAAGTGTGGGGCCACCACACTCACTATTTCAGACCTCTAACCATACTTTGGCAGGCCCTACTTTGGAGTGTGGTGGGGAGGGTTTGTACTCTAGGCATGGGGGGGGGGGGATGGGTGGGAGAGATGGGGGTGGGGGAATGGGGAGTGGTGGATCAGAGGTAGGACTGAAAGTCCACCACCGAGGCTGATTGAACTGCCTCAGGTGGGAGCTTATTGAACTCCTTGATGTCCTGTACTTTGTTTGTCTGTGTCCTTGGTGGTAACTAACCCCTTCTATTTCTAGATTTTGCTTCATAAGAACATATATATAGTGTGTGTGCGTGTGTGTGTGTGTGTGTGTGTGTGTGTGTGTGTGTGTGTGTGTGTGTGTGTGTGTGTGTGTGTGTTAGCTGATCCATTTTCCACGCTTATTCACTGAATAGCCTTTTTATATAATCAGTCGTCCTTTTGTGATCATCATTCTGACTTTAAGAACGCTACTAACTTGACTTAACAATATGATGAATAATATAATTTGCTTCTATAGAAAGATTAATTTAACATTACAATTTTTTTTCTTTTTTGTGCTATGACTCCACCTCACCCAAATCTCCCACCCCCACCCCATCTGCCCACCTGCTTCAATGGCTCCAACTTTGAAAACAGACCCGACAAATAATGCAAATAACTTTCCGGCAAGCACATAGGCTACATGACAAATACAAATCACCATTTTTACCCTTAAATAGCATAACACCAAAGAACCTTGGCTTAAGCGACTAACGGGTTTGACAATCTTATGAGCAATCTTCATAGACTTGTCTTTTCTTATCTTGAATCCGAGAATCGACTTTATGGGTTGACTGAGGCTCTTCAGTCATGACCACGCCTGGTACAGAGCTGCAGACCGGGGCCCAGTGTACACGTGAATTTTTTTTTCCTGGAGTGAACATTGGTTCCGACTCATTTCCCGAACAAAACCCTTCGGGTGACACTTAAAACGCAGATCCCATGCGTCAGTGAAGGCTTAAATGAACAAAAATCTTGTACACATGTTCAATCTTTTCAGAAGTGTACCAGTAGGTCATCATGTACCAGTGGACATGAATGGCACGAAGGCTGCATGAAGAGAAGACGGAAATGGCGCCAGATCTGGTGGGTCCCAACCATCAGTGATTCCAAGGTACGCTCCTGGTCGCAGTCTTGATCTTCATCAATTTTCTGCTAGACCAGCTCCGGTGCAGCCTGACAAAGGGTGTTTTCCGACGATTGCATTTACTCCGGGGAGTAGGTAACGTTACTTATAGCCCAACCGACCGCAAAGGGCCATATCAGGACTGACTTCCAGGGAGATCCTGGACCATAGAAACTGCCCTTTTCTCCAAGAAGATGAACGCCCTGCTAATTTTGGAACAACCATGGGGCATGAAAATGAATGGTTGCTCCTGAATGGTTACGTAGTATCCTTTCCTGTTCCAGATCAAAGACAAAGCGCCTGGAGCAGTTATGCTCATTGACATCACCAAGGGCCTGAACTGGAGTACAATTATCAACACGGTATCACAGAAAGCAAACTGCTAGGGTTCCATTGATCCAGCCTTCCTTTGGCAGTGAGCAAGGCAATGAAAAAAAAAATACAGAATAAAACAAAACAAAAAAGCAGTGCCTACAGCATCCTAGTCCGGTCTCAGCTGCTCTGTCTGGAAGCTTCACACGGCACAGCAAGTCAGTAATGAGTCGAAGCTAACCAGAGGACAGCAAAGGGAAACTCTCGTGTCCAGGCACACCCTGAAATCTCAGCCTGCTGTGGTGTGCAAGATCGTCAGTGGTTTTGCAGATAGATACTCCCCGCTGACCCAGACTTTACCTTCATCCAGCTACCACAGAAATATGATCCAGCCACCGGAACAAATTCCGCCAGATTCCTGTCAGAATGAGTTCCTTCAAAGTTAGTTTCTTCTCCGCCAGATTCCTGTCAGAATGAGTTCCTTCAAAGTTAGTTTCTTCTCTTATGCCATCCAGCTTTAGAATGTTCACACAAGTTCGGTGGTCGAGTTTCACATTCTGGCATTTCCGAGGAGGGAGCTCAGCAAACCCTCCATCCAACACATACAGAGGGGCTGGTCTGCATTAGGAGTAGGCCCTAAGTGATGGCCTGGGGCTGAGTCGGTCCACATGCATGCCATCTCGCGGAGTGCTAAGCCAGCCAGACGACCTGGCGTACGTGCACCGAAAAACTTCAAAGCTGACTTTCTTTTCTTTTCTTTTTCATTAAGGACTGGTTACTAAACGAGTGATCTGCGCCCCCAGGTCACCTATCGATCACTGTTGTTGTAATCTACACTTTAAACATGGGCTAATCCAGAGAGATTCCATAAAAAGAAAGAACAGCTCCTGAAGTGAAATGACGTAATTTTAGTCCCCATGGCTATGTAAAACTACTTGACTGCTCGGATCGCCTAAAGATTGAGGAAACTGAGGCGCAAGTATTTAAAGAAAAATCACGAGAGTGTTTTAATCCTCAGATCCTACAGGACAGTCCACATCCAGGTCAGGACTCGAATTTGATGCCCTTTGCCCTTTTTTACGGTAAGAGGAGGAGGTTGAGGGAGTAGGGGAGGAGGGAGAAGGATGAGAGCGAGAACGTAGGAGATTGCTGTCCGGATTCGAAGCTGTTTTTCTGTCCGATCCTCCATGCCACCTCAGTGGCATTATCCCGGTACCGCTCGTTCTGGCTCCCCGTTCACAGCCACACCCTGGCTGGTCCTGTCACAGCCCCAGCACCAGTAATCTTCAGGGAACAGCCAATGTCCAGTTGTCAAGAGCCAGCCTACCAGAGAGATACTATACTGCTGTTGAGTCACTTCAGTGATGTTCGGTTGATTCAGAATACCAGGACACCATCTGCAATGCCCTCTGTTGACGATAATAACTGCTTAGTTGCGGAGCCGGTGTGAGGGAGAGACCCCCTCTGGAGAGTGCCACCACGTCCGTCCAGTGACAGTTCCCATGACAATGCCGAAACCGCAGACCTTGACACATAATCACCATGGGCATGGACATGAAGAGGACATGGAAACATAGGTCACTATGAGAGGAGGAATGAAGGACAACAGAATTCGAGATATATATATATATATATATATATATATATATATATATATATATTATATTTGATCGATGAAGATGATGAAGGTAATGCTACAGAGTTCCATTCTGATCTGACACTACATTACAGGGCTGTGACTTATCCTTATTTTCATGATATATCCTGGCGTCAACCAGGCCCGAGAGATACAGACTCCTGCAGTGTTGGTCAGGAAAGTTGAGCAACACTTTAAGGATGCATCCATTAAGTGGATGGAACTCGACTGTGTGGTTCCAGTCTTCTCAACTGAGTCCAGAACAAACTCAGCTCTGTATAAGTGCCAATCGGGGATGATTTGAAATCCCTCAAATAAATGGCTCTGATGAGAATCGAACCCACGACCTCACAGCCTGCAATCCACGCCGATAACCACTGTGCTTCGGTGGCTTATTCGCTGGATTCGAACAGCCACTTCCTCGATTAGTGGATTTCTTACAGTCAAATCAATGCCGGATGTTTTCACCACCTAACCATAAGGGACCTGTTTTTGTGGGGGAGTGGGGAAGTGGAGGAGTGATGATGGATGGTGGTGGTGGAGGTGGCCCATCCCTGCTCAGTGTGGTTGTGCTGGCTGTTATCTGTATCTTCAAACCACCTTCACTGCTCCAACCTCTTGAGTGATTTTTTTTTTTTTTTTTAATCACCACTACCTGAATGCAATTTTCCAACGTAGGTGAGGAACTGGGGAAAGGGTGAGGGATACAGTACCGTATGCCCCTCTCCCCCCCCCCCCCCCCCCACCCCCTCTTCCTCCAGCTCTGTCTGGATAGATATTAAACCCATAAACATCTTCTGAAACAAAACAGGACAAAGAATGCCACAGTGTGGGCAACGGGTTATCCATTTACGGTTTGGGTGACTGTAACACCCGTCTTCTATCCTGCCTTCTCTGTACTTCATTCGAGTAACACTTTCATAAACTGCTAGTTTTCAGTTATGGGGGAGGAGTGGTTGTAGCCCCCCCCCCCCCCCCCCTATGTGGATGCTCGTGGCTAGTGTCACCATTTTGTTGTTGTTGTTGTTGTAATTACAATCTTGAGTCACAATTACAAAAATAAAAAACGAAGAAAAAAAAAAAAGAAGAAAAAAAAAAAAACTTACTTAGAACAAAAGACAGTTTTAGGTCTTCATATTAAGAACAGGATGAGATTCAATATGAAAGCAAGGTCAGTTTAAGGCTGTAAAGAAATCATGTCAAGATGTGATTACGGTTGTCGGTCAATGAAATAGAATGAAATAAGCATGGATTAAATTGACATTCTGGAAAAAAAAAAAAAAGAAAAAAGAAGGACTGGTTTTAGCTTTAGCTTAAGGTCAAGTTGAAGATGTTTAGAGCTGAAGTCACCTAAATATCGAACCAATATTGTGTGAAAATCTGGTGTCAGGGCCGATCGTATAGTATTAACAAAGGAGCACTCCACTGAACAGATCATTTTGGATTGATTGTATTTTTATTGTAATGTGTTGTATTGTGCTGTACTGCATAGTATGCCCTTACGTTATACCAGAAAGAAAATACGTGCAGACAGATTTTGTTGAAACTGCATTGTGCTTGATGTGTGTGTGTGTGTGTGTGTGTGTGTGTGTGTGTGTGTGTGTGTGTGTGTGTGTGTGTGTGTGTGTGTTTGCTTCAATGTTTTTTTTTCTGTTTTGTTTTGTGAGTCAGTATTTGTGGGTGCGACTTACAGAGATGCTATTGATGTGTTGACTCTGCGCACTGTCCTCTTTTTGCGCACCTGTAATCTCTCCAATGTTTGATCAAAAATTTAATTAGAAAAAAAAAAAAAAAGAAAAAGGTGACAAACCCATACCTCCGAAAAAAAAAAAAAAAAAAAAAAAAACGACACAGGCTGAGCCTTCGTCGACCCCACTCATCACTGGGAAGAAAACTGGGAGTCCATTGCATTCTGCAACTGTGCGAGGAAGGAAGGCTTTTTTTCTTTCTTTCTCTCTGTGTGTGTGTCTCTCTCTCTCTCTCTCTCTCTCTAACGTCAAATCAGAATGAACACATTATGAAGAACTTGAGCTTGTATCTGTATGAAGTTTTCCAAAGGCGCACAGATTTGTTAACAGAACGTGAAATACCTTGTTCAGCTGTATGTCAACTTAACTGAACTATGGAAAAAAAAAAAATTATCAGCATGTCGGTATCTGATATTTGGTTTGATTTTGCTCATGCTGATGAGTTGCACATGCCCTTTCCATGCCCTTTGTGATAATAACGCGTAGGTCTCTTGCCTCTTATCAGTTTTGTCGGTTTCAGATTTTCTCATGTTCTGAAAATGACCCGTCTGTTACAGTTGAGTGTGGACGGATTTGTTTTCCAGCTGTTCCAGCGACCGACCATAACACGGTTTTACATACAGGTGTGTGATCCGTTCACACACGTTGTGCTGTTTTTAGAATGGCAAAGACATCGGTTGGTTTTCTTTGGACTGCGTTCATACAAATGTGTTACATGTGCAACAGAACAGAAAGTACAATGTGAAAAAAGCAATTTAGCTTGTTAACTTAAATATAAACGACTAGTTTGACGTCACGCAACATGTGATCTGCAAAACATCTACCCACGTGACACTCCATGGCCAAGAAAACGTGAGGGTGGATGACTAGGTAGTTTTTCAGATCTGTGTGAGTGACCATAGCGTGTTAGAGGTGGGTGGATAGTTTCTGTGTGTTCCCTTGGCATCAAATGGAGATGCACCAGCCTGTAATTAGTGTTCTCACCGCCAAGGGTTCAAATAAAAGGATCCAACAGCGCCCCAAAAAGCAGCCAGCGAAGGGTAGAAAAGTAAAACAAAAAGAAAGTGTGGTAAGGAGATAAGTTGGCGAAAAACTAAAATCATCATATGAACAGCATATAGCATACACACACACACACACACACACACACACACACACACAGATGTATACGTGTGTGTGTATATAATGTTGCTTATAGCCAGCCAACTGCAAAGGGCCCTATTACGGCTGTTACCGTGTTCAGGCCAACTCTCAAGTCGTTGAAATTAAACCTCATCCACACAACACATTTAAACACCTTTTAAGGACACACAAGAAAATTCGTTAACAATCTTTCTTCTGTCAAATCTTAGATGAAAAATGTTAATGTTCAGAAATTCAAAGATCACATCAGGTGGGACACCTCTGAACAGGGTTTTCATGGAGTCTGCTGTAAAGTGTTTACGTCTCGCATCATGCAAGTTCCAACGTTCTAAAAGATTATGTTTCGTTGCGGCTGAATGGTTCTTTGTTAGTGACAGGGGTGAATGGGTGGCGTGTAGGGAATGGTTAAAGTTTGGAGGGATGAGTTTGGAGGGTCTCCTTGTGAGTGACAATAGTGTGTTGATGTGTGGATGGTTTCTTTGTAAAAGACGTAGAGGAATAGGTGACATATGAATGGTTATTGTGTGAAAATGTGGTCCAATAAGCAGATGGTTTCTGTGTGAATGACTGTAGATATAGATTGATGAGTGGGTTATCTCTGAGACAGATGTTATAATAATATAGACATAATCTGTTATACAAGCTTTATAAGACAACGGGTATGACAAAAAAAATCAACCCCCCTCAAAAAAAAAAAAAAAAAGTCAATTATGAACCCAATCAACCAAAAAAAAAAAAAAAGTAAAAGGTCATATATCAACAGTGGTTACTCCCTAAACTTTCCACATCCTCTGTGACTAAGAGATGGGTAACTGGGAGGGTGGATTCTGTGCGAATGACTGCAGAGGGGTGGAATAAGTCAAGTCGTAAGGAGCCCTGGTTGGAGAGATGGGCGGATGAGAGCACAGTTTGCATGTGAAAGCCCACAGTGTTGGAGGGAGGCAGACACAGTTTTCTTTCATCGATGGAGAAAGGAAGAGACAATCACACTGCTCCCAAACTGCAAGCGTAATCTAGTATCAATGACGGTTTCTGCTGTAAGGTTTCATGCAGTTGGGGTTAGGGTTAGCGACTGGAGTAGGATAATACATTTTGAAGTTGGAGCATCTTCTGACCTTCATTTTGTAGCTCCCACGTCTGATCTCATAAACTTAGAGATGAGTGGATGCGTTACTATGTCAGTGACCACAGTGTCTAAGGGGATTCTTTTGTGTAAAGGACCACAATATTTGAACTTGGGAGAGCTCTTTGAGTCAATGATCAGTGTGTAAGTGGGTGCGTACGGTGTTAATGATTCAGTGTGTAAGTGGGTGCTTTGTGTCAAAGATCACAGTGTGTAAGTGGGTGCTTTGTGTCAATGATCACAGTGTGTAATGGGTGCTTTGTGTCAATGATCACAGTGTGTAAGTGGGTGCTTACTGTGTTAATGATCATTGTGAATGAGTTTTTTTTGTGTGTCAATGATCAGTGTGTAAGTAGGTGCTTTCTGTGTCAATGATCAGTGTGTAAGTAGGTGCTTTCTGTGTCAATGATCAGTGTGTAAGTGGGTGCTTTCTGTGTCAGTGATCAGTGTGTAAGTCGGTGTTTTCTGTGTTAATGATCAGTGTGTAAGTGGGTACTTTTTGTGTCGGTGTTCAGTGTGTAAGTGGGTGCTTTCTGTATCAATGATCAGTGTGTAAGTGGGTGCTTTGTGTTAATGATTACAGCATGTAAGTGGGTGCTTTTTGTTTAAATGACCACAGTATGTAAGTGGGCACTTTTTGTGTCAATGATCAGTGTGTAAGCAGGTGCTTTTTGTGTCGATGCTCACTATCTGTTAGTGGGCACTTTTCGTGTCAATATCACAGCGTTTAAGTGGGCACTTTTGTACCAGTGATCAGTAAGTGGGTACTTTGTGTATCAATGGTCATGGTGTGTAAGTCGGTGCTTTTTTGTGTCATCGATCAGTGTGTGAGTGGGTGCTTTTTGTGTAAGTGACTGCACAGTATGTAGAGAGGGTGCTTTTTGTCTAAGTGGCCACAGTGTGAGAGAGGGGTGGGCAAGTGACACACAGTTTCCGCGTGAACGGCCACCGGGTGTCGAGACACCTAGAGGCTGGTTTGGGTGTGAATGCTCACAAGGTATTGGAAAGACCAGTGGATGAGTGCGTAGTTTGTGTGAATGATCACATTATGGTGTTGGAAAGATGGGTGGATGATGAGGCGATTTGTGTGAAAACTTACGGGTGTTGGAGCGATTGATGTTTTGCTGGTTGAAGAAGTGGGTAGCATGTGTAAGTTTCACCCTGACCACAGTGTGGTTGCTTGTGCATTGACAGAGGAAAGTCTGACAAAACTGAACTGACAAGTCTGCACCATGTTTACTCCAAAACTAGAAAACAACAACAACAACAACAAAGCAATCTTCCAGAAAGCAAGCAAGGGGGAAAAAAAAAAAAGGTTGGTTCGAAACACAGTAGGTCTGTCAGCATCGCCATAGAACACACACTGGAACCACTCACAACTTGAAATAAGTTTGGAGTTATACGTTTCACAAAATCATGAGCTCTTCAACCCGTGATTTGAAGGTGTTACATATACTACATTACATCACTTATCTTTAGCAGTATGTGTACATGTATAGGTGTACACACACACACACACAGATAATTCTGGTGTTTGCGAAAAGAGAGGCTGTATGCTGTTGAAAGCAGTAACATTTTGTGCACAAACGTGTACATGAGAGAGAGAGAGAGAGAGAGAGATTTACTATCCGTATTGACTGCAAAGATGTCAGAGATGAGAAAAAAAATTAAGAGTGCATGCATACCATACCC
This sequence comes from Conus betulinus, assembly GCA_016801955.1. Lineage (NCBI taxonomy): Eukaryota > Metazoa > Mollusca > Gastropoda > Neogastropoda > Conidae > Conus > Conus betulinus. Next base: position 163,516 of record JADBJO010003038.1, on the reverse strand, counting down.
TTGAATAAAGAGTGACAGAAGCACAAGTTCATCTGCAACGATTTATTTCATCTGTCATCCAAAAAAAAAAAAAAAAAAAAAAAGTTATTCACTCCAGTCTCCTACATAGATGATACTCTGTTCAGACAACTGCAAACAGAAAATCAGAATTTATCACAGTCAAAGACCGCAATGCATGCTTTAACAGCGTCACTTTTATTCATCTATGCAATGTCATGCTTTTCATGCCATGTACACTGTATATACATTCAGTGGGGAAAACACCTCCCCAGAACCAAAGAAAAGAAGCATCAAAGCTTGTGAAAGGTTCTTTTTCTTCTTAGAAAGCATTTTCTCTCAACGAAAAAAAAAAAAAAAAAAAACAGAACAAAAGTTTACACAAAAGCCATATGAAGTAGAATTCCTCATCTAGTCTGACAAATTGATAAAACCTTCAGGTGATCAGCAAAAGATGTATTGGTTTTGTCCAAAACTACTGAACCGATTTGAAGGAAACTTAATGAAAGGACAGAGAACATGGACCAAAAACAAAGCAACCCATTTTTAGTAAATAATCGCCAAATCAAGCGGACAGAGCCAGATGCGGCGAGTCAGATGCGTGACCACAGTGAGTCACAAACAGCAGCGACACACAACCAGACACAAGAATATTGAAAAAAAAAATTATTAGACTGTTATACAAAACTTGATGCAGACACACAGTTTTTTTCTTTATTTTTCGTTTTTGTCTCTTTTTTTTTGAGATTTGTTAAACATAGCCCTTTTGTCAAGTACTCTAGAAATCATCTTATTTGGTTGTGTACAGAACGCTTTCACCCAAAACATTGCGTTGAAGGCCTAGAAGATTAACTGAATGAGCTCTTAATCTGGATACCTCCATCACAGATGGTGTGCGTAATGAGGTCACAGCCTCTCCAACTGCTGTGTTGTGATGATCAGCAGACTACTATCTTAACAGATCTGTTCTGGAAAAAAAAAAAAAAGAAATCAGAAAATGCCCGTCTTTCCATTGCAAACAAAATGACCTTTTCAGAGTTTCCGGCTCAGGCAAATGGATCTAGAGAGTGTCAAATATTTGATTTGAAGTACATGCAAGACTTAACGATCGTGTTATTGACAGTCTGCATTCTAGGCAAACCATTTCAAGCCCATTTGGGGCCTTTTTTTTTCTCACACTGACCAGAACTGTTCAGGCTACTGATGGAGCAAAATCACTTTGGCTGTGCTCACCAGCTTCTGTGCCATGAAATAACGTGGTCACTCTTGCTTCACACAAGCTGTAACAAAGACAACCTCTCTGGCTGCCATTTTATTCGGGTGCCGAACACATGGAAAGATAAGTGACTTTGCATTCTTTGTTTGTACTGTCCTAAGTGTTTAATGTTGTTTTTGCCTGAAGAAGACCCAAGAGGTCAAAATGCATTGTGTCTTGTCCTGTGCTTTGTTTAGGTCCTTGGCGGTAACTTACACCCTATTTTTTTTTTAATCTCTCGTGCAGATTTCTGAGCATTATCTGTTGAACTATGTTTTCTCACAGGACAGAACGTATGTTCATACCCAGTAATATGCTGCTGCAGTGCTCCACAGTGATAGGTTCAACTACTGAGCATGGCTTTAATTGGAATGGGGTTGAGAAATCAATTTCAGCAAGCTCTTTGTAAAAAAAAATTTCACTTGCTTCAAAGTACGGTGACCTTGAATCTTACGATTGTGCTGAATGCAGTCTGATCAGTTTATTCACTTATTGAGGTCAACTGGCTGCTGATTGATTTCCGTCACAGGTGAACTTTTAACACTTGTCTTTGCATGAAGTCAAACCATTCCCAGAACATGCTCAGTGATTTTTTTTTTTTCTGTCCACAAAACTGTAACTGCAAAGTCATGCCTGACTCAGTGATGTTAGATGGTGAACAAAAGACTTACAAATCAAAAACACAAACCAAAGACAGCTATATTGCATCACTCGATGATGAAGGTTTGTCCAATAAAGAGAGGCCTTTGGGGCTCCGAGCCTTTGGTTCTGGCAAAGTGACATGGTGATTGTGTGCAGTGACCCCTTTGCAGAAAGCCGACCTGCTATGAAGTATAAGAGTTCATGCTGGGTGGAGGTTTTCGTTGTGGGAAGGCATCACAGGGTATTTCATTGAGCTGGCCGTCTTCCTGTTTGACTTCTCATTGTGTCGGCCGAATTCCCCCTTGCCACATTTTTCTGCCTTTCAACTGATTCCACCAAGTGTGTTACCTACTACTCAGGGAGCTTGATCAGCCTTTGCTTTGCTATCAAGTGGTTCTTGAGCCCATTCCTATTCAACAATGGCTCCCAATCCATGACGGTGTTCATTTCACACAACATCCCCTGGCAGGGTGGGGACTATCAAAAGATCCTTTCGCTGGCACGAAGCCAACATCTTTGCTCTCTAGGTTCTTTTTCATATTGCTGTTATCACAGCCCAGAACCCCCCCCCCCCCCCCCCCCCCCCCCCCCCCCCTCCACCTCAGGCCCTCTCCAGTCTGTCAAAGTCACACAGGGGGAAAGAGTCACAAGCTGAACAGGTCACATCCAGAGCAAAAACAATGCATTATGTCATGGGCTAAACTATTGACTTCCTTAAGGCAGACAACACTGTGTGGTGTGTTGGCCATGAACATAACAAAACAAAACAAAAAACAAGATCTTTTCACAATGAAATTACTTTTTGCATGTTACAAGAAACACGAGAAATAAAGCAGTCAAATTTTGAAGAAAAAAAAAAAAAAAAAAAAAAAAACAAGTAGGACACCTTTTCTGCAAGCGCTTGAAAAAAAAAGTCTGATACTATTTACATCAAGAAAAACCTCTGAATTTGTCTCAAGTGTGCTTCTGAATACTCGCTCCTCCTGCAACCCTTTCTCTTACTTGGTAAGGTGTTTCCGTTTGGAATAAGGTGCAGAAACATGAACAACAAACCAGTATCCCGTTCAAATTTGTCCCTGATATTCATACTCATCAACCTGCACTCCCAGATGAAGAGCTTGTGAAAAGAATGATAAGTCTGATACTATTTACATCCAGCTTTACACACAACAGTGTAAACAGCAAAAAGTATACTGAACGTCTGCCAGGTGGATCACCCTTGGTCAATAATGGCCATCATACACTATAGTCAACTCGACCTTTCTGTCATACACTGCACAGTCAACTTGACCCTTGTCTTACATTGTACAGTCAACTTGACCCTGGTCAATAATGGCTGTCATACACTGTACAGTCAACTCGACCTGGTCAGTCAGTAATAACGGCTGTCATACACTGTACAGTCAACTCGACCCCTGGTCAATAATGGCCGTCATACACTGTGCACTTGACCCCTGGTCAGTAATAAAGGACGTCATACACTGTGCAGACCAGTCAACTCGATCCCTGGCCAGTAATGGCCGTCATACACTGTACAGTCAACTCGACCTTTGGTCAGAAATAATGGCCGTCTTACACTGTAAAGTCAACTCAACCCTGGGTCAGTAATATGGCCGGCATACACTGTACAGTCAACTCGACCCTTGCTCAGTAATAATGGCTATCATACATTATACAGTCAACTCGACCTCTGGTCAGAAATAATGGCCGTCATACACTGTAAAGTCAACTCAACCCTGGGTCAGTAAGAATGCCGGCATACACTGTAAGTCAACTCAACCCTTGCTTAGTAATAATGGCCGTCATACATTATACAATCAACTCGACCTCTGGTCAGAAATAATGGCCGTCATACACTGTACAGTCAACTTGACCCCTGGTCAGTACTAATGGCCGTCTTACATTATACAGTCAACTTGACCCCTGGTCAGTAATAACGGCCGCCATACACTATACAGTCAACTGAGTCAGCTTTTTTTAGCACAGTCCTCGTCTTCACAGAAGATTGGACATTTGCTTTGAAAAAACAGTGTGTACACCAGAAACAGAACCTTGAGCTCTTCAGTGCAAGTCCTTTGCTTTTGTTTCTAGTCAGTGACACAAGGTGATCCAATGATCTGCCTAGCATATTGCCTGTGGATATGCCAGAGTAGGAGAGAACAAAGCACAGTACATCAAAACGCAGAGACAGGCAGCCAATGTTGCTGACTATATGCATTAATGACACACAGCTGTCAGATCTGACATGCATAATTTTCTGTCTGTACATCACTGTGACCCATCACTTTTCGTTGTCTTTTTTTTTTTTTCTCCTTCTTGTTTCTGTGTAAAAAGTCTGAAAGCTCTTGCCAACGACTTTCCACTAAGAATCACTTCCCCTTGCATGTCATTCTGCACGCTGCTCAAGAGTACATTCCTCAATAGTAACTGAAAATGTCGATTCAGTTGTGAGCAGCCCTGCTCTCGAGTCAACACACACACGAACACACAAACGACAATAGAAGTACATACATAATGGAAAGTGTTCGTAGAACAATGAAACACAAGAGAGTTCACATATGTGACAGGAAATCAACGATAGCCATCGTCATATTTTACACACACACACACATCACACATGCATTAATAAATAAGAATTAGCGTTCAAACCTACTGAGGTGGTGTGTTTTTTTATAATAAATGACAAATCAAACTTTGTCCATCAACTTCAAAGGTTTTTGTTGTTGTTTTCATTGACAGCTAATGATTCATTCTGCCTTTGATGGTTCTTACACAACACATCAGTCTGTTTTTCAGCGTTGTCCAGAGGCAGGCAGCACCTCACTTCAATCTTTGACGACGAACCCCAAACCCATTTTTTCCAAGGGTTTTACAATGAAAGGGCTTAATACTTTCCAGACGGGTGCGCGCAGAGCAACATCACTTTCCTGTAGACGCGTGCACTGCACGTGCTTACAACCGTTGCAGACACGCAATTTTCGCTCTTTCTTATTTTATTTCATGTCTCCTAATATAAACCTAACAAGCAATTGTTTTATTATATCAACGGAAAGAATAAAACATGAACTTTTGTTATAGAATTAAACACATTTTGGGTGAAATAGCAAAGCTACAGTTACGGAAACAACATGAGTAAAACGTAGGAGAGAACACAATCTTGTTTACGTTTGTTTGGTAAGTATGACAACAGCAAATGAGGAAGAAAAGGGGCCTGAAACTTTGCTCTTACTTTGAACAGATGTAGAGAAAGCCTGAGGTATTCAGTATGTGTAATCCAAGTGAATTTTTCTTTTTTTTTTTTAAAGGAATTTAAATCATTGCACACAGTACACACTTTTCACAGTTTTGGTCTTCAGATGATAAGACGTGTAAAACTGTTAGATAACAGAGCAAATAAATCAGATTCTTTTTGATAAACTTGTACACCTTTACCCCCCTCATCCACTGAACCACTTTGCTGAGCCAGTTCTGACACCACATGTCATTCTTCCTCTCTGCCGATATGTTGGTGAGGCAGCTAATTTCACACGTGCCTTCCCAGTGCTGGACAGGTCTCTTTGTTTGGACTACTCTGGGGTCACAGAGGTCATCACTAGTGCTAGTAAACTTACCCTTCCAGTGCCTAGAACCCTGTTCTAAATATGCATGGCAGCTGCATCCCCTAGACGGTAGACGAGAGAAACATGGGAATTTTTTTATAGTTGTGCCATCACGGAGGCACGGCATGTCCAGGGAGTACAGCAGTGTTGCCATCACCACTGAACGGCTCATCATGAACGGGTCGACAGAGTTGCCGTCACTATAGCACAGTGCATCGCAAAAAGGTTTAGAAGACCCTCAAGAACCTCCTAATATTTCACAAGGCCCCTTAGCAGGGCAGTTTATGCTTACATTATGCTCAAATTCAGAGGTAAAAATCCAATAATACTTTCCTTTAAAGTCTTGGAGAATTAGTCTCTGCGTCCCTGAAGTCCACATCACAGATTGTGCACCATGTTTTGAGACTGCTTTACGGACACACATTGTGCACTATGTTTGAGACTGCTTTATGGACACACATTGTGCACTATGTTTAAGACTGCTTTACGGACACATATTGTGCACTATGTTTAAGACTGCTTTACAGACCCATGCTGTACATGGATTTTTTTCAGACAGACCAGAAAAGAGCTCTTTCCTGGCTTTTTCAGCACAGTTCTTAATTCTTATTTCAAAATGGCAACTTCCAAGACACATTGTGACTACAGAGTTCTTTCTTGGTCAAACAGGTCGACTTTCTGATGTTCTTTTCTTCAAATCAGTTTTGTTACCATGTATGGTCTCCTTAAAAGCTCTGTTATATCATCAACTTCCGAACTGCATTGCAATTTTTTCTTCTGAACTCCAAATATTAGAAATGACTTTTTTGAAATTATCCTATGTTTATAAAGAGCATTGCAAGGCTTGGAAGCTGTAAAAAGGAAAATTATGGGCAGTTTCTGATGGTAAAGGGTCTTATACTAGTTATAGGCGTTTGTTTGTGCAAGCCTAATTCAGAAGAAAATAAGACCTGAAAGCCCCCACAAACCCAGTTTCTACAAGAAATCGACTTTAACTGGATGAAGCAGACATTAGAATTTATGAAGGAATGTTTTTGTGTGCTTTTTTTCATGCCACTTTCTGACCAAAAAAAAAAAAAAAAAAACCTTATATTTTGAGGGTGGGATTTCTTTTTTACACTATTAAGAAAAAAAAACTGGGGGTTATCTGTTCATAAGATCTAGCCCAATGTAGTTCCACAAATGGCTGGAATAGTTGGACCGACCACTACATACTTCTAAAGCACATCAGTGCTGTCTCTGTGTTTGCATTGAAAACAGGCTTGTCATGAGTTTTCTGTGTACTGGTTGTGCCTGCACACTGTGACAGAGACAGAAGCACAAACTGGATACTTGTTCTGTAAAACTTCATCATTTTGTGCATATATGCCACTCGCTTTTGAATGACAATGCCCAGTTTTCATCCTCAAAATCTGTAAAACGAGTTTCCCCCTTTTTTTTTTTTCACTTACTTCAGGTTTCTGAGGGTGATTTGGGGCATGTGAAAAACACAGCAAGCATAAGCACACACACACACACACACACATCATATACGTTTACCCCCGAAACATTAAGAGATAGACACTGAACTGAATGGAATGGAGGGAGGAGGAGTTAAGGGAGGGGGAGGGGGAAGGGCTGTGGCAGAGAGAAAGACAGATGCGTGCATATGCACACACACACACACACTGAAGGGCACACAGACTGACAAGAGACACAATATCTGATCACATCTGCAGTGTTTCAAAGACATCGCTCCATCATGAACACCACCTGAACATGAAAGAACACACATCATACAATTTTATTATTACAAGCTGTCTTCCCTGAATCAAGTAAACAAACTGTTTGTCAGCTGATTTTGTCTTCATCACATCAAAGACCCGACTGATTGCAGACATTATGGTCAAGTAGCTGATTAACTTTTCACTCTTTAATTATAACATACATGGTATGCATTACAAAAATGAAAATACAGAACTTACGAAATTCATGAGATCCATGAAACAAAGTAGAAATGAACACATTGATTCCCATCTTTCATACATTTTGATTGCAACAATATCAAATGCTTTCTAAATGGAACATATTCATGAACTCTCCATACTGAAATAGAAAGGGGAAAGACAAAAGCCAGAACACGAAACATCAATCTTTCAAGACACAGAGTAATGTAAAAATCAAAGTGGTCAAAGAATCAAGCCCCACTCTCTTTTTTCTCTTCTTTTATATATTCATTCATATTGTACATTGAAGAGCAAGGTTATTTCAGACCACGCCGAAGGGACAGCGACCTCTCTTCCATTACCCACGAACACAGAGAGCAAAAGATCATGAGATCATGTTCATGTTTCTCAATATCAAACTTTCTACAAGCACTGCCTGCTACACCCTCCACATCCCCAGAACTGTTCACAATGGAATCACAGAAACATCTGCACCCAGGTAATGGAGTAAGTTACAACACAAGAACACGACCAACCAACTTCAAAACAACGCACCAAAGCAGAGGTAGACAAGGAGACTCGTTTGTCAGCTTATATCATTTTAAGTAGTAGTTTTCATCAGAAAAAAAACAACAACCCTCTGACACTTTGCTTTTACAGTCAAACATGAGAAAGTCTAACAGGAAACCATTTGAAAATGTTTTAGAAAGAACGTCTTTTTTTTCTCTTTGGCTATCACACAAACAAAACCTAAGTTCCTGATTGAATATGACTACAAGCAATGGGTAACTACTTGGCAAACTGGAAACTGTCTTCCTTTAAAGATCTGCATTAACATCATGTAATATTGTTATATACACATTTCATGGTCACAATCCAAGCCTTGCTTACATATACATCAAATGCTTTCCTGTAAACAATATTTGTGCTGGTGCTCAAGACAGTATGTTCATTACATTATTTGTTTCTTGATAGTTAATGTAGTATGTGTACACTGTAACAGTGCGATTTGGCCTTTGACATGAGAGCCAGGTGAAAACGGTCCACTGTTCCCTTCACCTGACTGCATACAGGAGACTGCCAGCAGCCCTATATATATATATATATACATATATATAAATGACAAAGGAATGTGTATTCAAATTGTCATTCCTTCATTCATCAGCCCATACGTTTACACGTAAAAGCACTGAATCTTACGTATCTGTACAAGTCTAATGGGACACATTTTCTTTTGTTTCTTCAGGGCTTTTGCTCTCTCTTTCGCGCTGGTATTTCTGCCTATCCCAAGTCTACCTTACTGTGCAAAAGGTTTACAGGCTTGTGTCTTCTTTCCTCTCTTCCTTTGGCTCAGGGAACAGATTTTGCTTTTGAATTATAGTCAAGGAGAATTATGGGTCCGCACAACTGCAGAGGCATCGAAAGCATGGAGTGTAGCATTTTGACTGTCAGTGCAGCATTCCAAATGTAATTGCTGCTCTTGTTTATCGTATCATTGGCACACATGATGGTAGACTACGACGACGGAAATCTCGCTTGTTATCAAGGGGTTTTGACTTAACCTACACAAACCAAATTGGCCAATGACCAAACCAATCGGTCAGTTGGCCAAACCACAATTGTTTTTTTTTTTTGGGGGGTAGCCATTTTTCTTCTGCTATTTCTTCTTCTCCTTACTGAATTTGGTCATTTTTTGACAAAATAAGTCCACAGTCTAAAGGTCTACATTACCCTGCTTCTGTTTAAACATCCGTTCAATCCATGAAGCGGCATAAAAAAAAATTTTTTTTCTTAATAGCATTTCATCACAAAGTATAACAGTGTAGCATTGTCAAGAAAAGTCCTAGCATGCTATGACAAAAGCATAGCCCTTAGCAGCTCTGAGTCTGATGCTTTAGCAATGCCTAACTATTGCCTGACTGCTCTGGACAAATACAATACTACATCAGGTAAATGAAGTTCATTTTTAACTGCTTGCCTGGTCTGGGCAATGATTTTAACGTGGTGACAGCCCTGATATGGCCCTTTGTGGTCGGCTGGGCTATAAGCAATATTACCTTACCTTACCTTACCTTGCCTCACTGAGTTTCACCCCCCCCCCCCCCCCCCCCCCCCCCCCCCCCTCCCCTTTTTACTATTTTGACTCCCATGATCTCCTGGGCAGCCTCGCTTCCATCCAGCAGCCATTTTGATCTTCTGCCGAATATCAGAAGATAAGTGGTTCCTCTTTCTTCTTCGTTTTCACTCTCCTAAATGTTATTTCTTTTTGCCTGAAGACCCAAGAGGTCGAAATGCATTGTGTTTTGTCCTGTACTTTGTCTGTCTACATCCTTGGCGGTAACTAACCCCCTCTCTTTCTAAATTTTGTCTGACAGCTGGTGGACATTTCTGGCAGCCAACTCCCCCTTCAAACTTCCCTTGTCCACCTTACCCACCCCCATCCCCAACATCCAACAGTAATATTTCATTCAATTTACTGCGCCTGGCTGGATTGAAGTAACTCGGTTCTTTACTTGGGGCCATCAGTTTTGGCTTACATGCTTTCAACTATATGACTGCCCCAGTTACATAATGTTAAAAAATCTTCCTGGTCCTTTAGAGTGAGTGAGTGTGTGTGTGTGTGTGTTGTGTGTGTGTGTGTGTGTGTGTGTGTGTGTGTGCGTGCGTGCGTGCGTGCGTGCGTGCGTGTGCGCATGCGCGCGCCCCATGCTCATGTGTCTCTGACTACAGTGGAAGTAGATTTCTGAAGTCCAGGCCAGTGCAAAACCCATTGGGGCAAGTCATTTTTTTCAGTGGCTTGCCCATCCAGACCTGTTTAGCCCCGTGTAGAGGGTATCTTCATGACAAAGACAAAATTCAAAACAGCTTTCTGACTGGCCAAGCAGTCTGGCCAATCTCTTTGTGGTGCTCCGCTCCGCTTCAATTATGTTATGCTTGCAAATCAAACTAAGCTAAAAAATTTCCCCTGGGAAAACAACAACAGCAGAAGGTGATCCGCTACATGGCTCATGATCAAAGATGGTAAAACTGAAGCTGACCCAAATCAGTAGTATATGCCGCAATTTGACATTCAAGAGCAAGGACTGTGCAGAACTCTGTGTGAGTGGGTTCTCCTTTCTCTCACTTCTCTTTATTACCTATACTTACTGAATAAAAATAATTCCACCCATCCTCTTTTACGAGATGCTGAAGAAGTGGTGTTCCTCTTGAGTGTACTGGAGGGAAGACTGCACATCTCTACAGCGTGAGTACTTCACATCTGGCCACCAAATGTATATCCTGGTGACCAACTTGACTCATATAAAGTCTCCATTGGCGACCGAAACTTATTGAGGCAACCTACCACAAGACTGGAGAACATGTGTATGTCCACTTGCTCACATATAGCATTGAACCCTCAAGAGAATCATAACACTGAACTCTTCAGATGAATCAGTTTAACAGTCTCCATGGCCAGGTCATCAGTTTCTATGACCTGGTGGAAACAGTCCCTTCCTTTTGTTAGATACTGGATGGAACAGATGTCAGCCTGAACTCTCAGCTGATTGAGGTAACTAATCATCATCATCTGACATGAAGTGTTCCGGTAGCGTCTTCAGCTCTTCCACATCCATCAATCCCCATCCTCACGCTTACGCATCACAAACTCACTCTTCTCCACTTCAACCTCCTCCCTATACCTCACATTTCCATCACACTTTGCCACGTTTTTTCCCTCCGTCGTTCTGTCAGAGGTTTTCTCATCCCCACCAGTCTGCTCCAAGTGTTGACCACTCGCCACCCTGTTCAAACCCCAGCTTCTTTTGCACTCTGGCGCTGTCCTGGCCGGCAGCACAGTCACCTGCATGTTCCATGGAGTTCTGGGCCTGTTCCTGCTGGGCAGCAGGACGTGAATGCCTGTCCTCTGTGAGAGATGCCTGGGTGGCAGCCAGCTCAGTCACTCTGCCTTCACCACCACCCTCTGCTTTCTTGCTCTCTTCTGCAGTAGCTTGCGATAGGCTGTGTGAGAATGAGGAGAGGTTTCTTTTGGCGTACGCCCCTTTCCGAGTATTAAGCGTTGAGGGATTGTCATCACGAGAATATGGACGAGTGTCAAATTTTCGTGGAGAGTTGCGAGTAGTAGATATATTGAAGGAAGTGGCACTTGTGGGTTTATTTTTCAAGGGATCATTTAACAAGACCCTCAGCTGTCTTTCCACGACTGGTTGTGCGCCTGGTAGGAGTGTTAGTAGAGCTGGACTCAGAGTTTAAAGAGCCTCCTGCAATAGAAGAAAGACACTGAAATAAATACATGGATGTAAATAGCCAGACATACCTACACACATACATGCACACCCACACTCTCCAGCAAATATATGCAGACACAGGAATCACAGAGGAATGCGTTCAAATTTAAACTGTTGCACAGCCATATAAAATAAGAAGTTAAGAGCAGATCTTTGGGTATGGTTTGTCAAAATATAGAAGTCTGACATGCCCAATTTCAGTTTCCACCACTCCTTGCCCATGGTTGTGAGGAATGCAGGTCCTGGTGTCCGCCAGGTCCTGGTGATTGTCACTGGACTGACATGGTGGTGTCCTCCAGAGTGGGATGATGATTCACACTGGTGACTGAACAATCAGTATAGTATGTTTCCACTTGGACAGGTGGTGTCCTTCATGTGCTGGAGCAGAACAGGCACCACTGAACATCACCAAAGCAGCGGTGCAGTCTCTTCTCCCACTCGCTCTTTGTGGATTGCATTTTTGCTGCCTGTCTAACATGATGTTCTGGTGGTATGAATGTAGTGTGGGACAGGTGTATTTTTGCTGCCTGTCTAACATTATGTTCTGGTGGTATAAATGTGTGTGGGAGGTGCATTTTTGCTACCTGTCTAACATTACGTTCTGGTGGTATAAATGTAGTGTGGGACAGGTGTATTTTTGCTGCCTATCTCACATGATGCTCTGGTGGTATAAAATGTGTGTGGGACAGGTGTATTTTTGCTGCCTATCTCACATGATGTTCTGGTGGTATAAATGTAGTGTGGGACAGGTGTATTTTCGCTGCCTGTATCACATGATGTTCTAGTGGTATAAATGTGTGTGGGACAGGTGTATTTTCGCTGCCTGTATCACATGATGCTCTGGTGGCATAAATGTGTGTGGGAACAGTGCATTTTCGCTGCCTATCTCACATGATGTTCTGGTGGTATAAATGTGTGTGGGACAGGTGTATTTTTGCTGCCTATCTCACATGATGCTCTGGTGGTATAAATGTAGTGTGGGACAGGTCCCCTCCCAATCTCCTGGAATGGTAATCCACATCTGCTTACCTTCCTGTCTGATGTGTACCACACACAAAGTTGGATCTTTATTGAGCTTGGAACTAAGCACTTCCAAGCTTGCATGGTATGCGTTCAGGAAAGTTCGCTCCCCTCGTTTTTGCAACCTTCTTTTCAAGATGTAGCTCTTCATCACTGTCATGAACGCACAATTTCGCTGGCGGCAATATTCTCTTAGTGAATATCTGAGTCAGTCGCGCTCACTATGAAAGATGGCTGACCATGGTGTAAGCGAGTACGCGCATACTGGAACCAGGGACAATAACTCGTGCCTTAAAACAGGAAAATAGCACTTTTTTTTTCTTTGTAGCCAATGTTGCCGATTTTCGTATTATTGTCCAACTCGGCATATTATTGTATTTTCCATTTAAATTTTGTAAAATACACTAAAAAAAATCATAGGTAGACAGGTCAGACACTCTCTTCAGACACACATCTTTGTGACTACAGGCTTCAGACATACCTGCAAGCACATGATGGTGTAGTCAACAATTACACATTCCCCGCCTTATTCAGTGTCGAGTGTTCATGTGCCACAACTTGAAGAAACACACAAAAAAAGGCAAACCTTTTCTATGGGGCTGACACAAGTTGCGTCTCATCAGTCTACACACCCTCTGAAAGCTTTGCACTAACACTTTTTTTTGTTTGAAACCAATTTCCTGCAACATCCATACATTCTTCTCAGGTTCTATCACCCTGGCTGTTCCCGTTCTGGACGCCCTCTCACCTTCACCCTTCCTAGCCGATGTCTTCTCTTCCTGACTGCTGGGAGCCTGGACCTTCCTGCCGCTGCTGTGGGTGTGGTCATGGGTGTGGGCAGAGGAGGCCTCTTCCTTCCCAGTCCCGGCTCCTTCTGCCTGCCGCTGCTGGCTGAGGGTCTTGCGTTTCTTCAGGCTGCGGACACTGGCAGCCTGGCGGTTGAGGTCTGTGATGAAGGAATCGATGCGGGCGCCACTGCTGCCCAGGCGAACACGTTCGAAGTGGGAGCGCATGATGTGGGTGTTGCATTCTGACCTGCACACACATGGGGGGTGAATTAGAAAGCACACCCAGACACCTTTTTGTGCGGCCGTAACCTTCACTCGTTATGCAAGAGTAATGTTTGTTCAACAAGAAGAAGCAATGCAAGTCAACTCCATACCTTTGGGTTTCTCCAGTCGCTGGGAATTTTCCTGGTCTCTGTTTTGGGGATTCTCCCAACATGAAATGCATTGCATATCACAGTTCTGTCCCCTACGGTCGGCTGGGCTATACACAATACAACCTGACCTGATCTGACTATGGTCAGATGATTTCATGCTCCTTAAGAACCCTGTAATCCTATCTTCAATGCAGGAAACCATTTCTGAATCTGGTAAAAGGCGCAAAAAAACCCTGAGTAGAGGTTGCAGAATCAATGACGTCTACCCAGATTTGAAAGTTTTCATCACCTGACTTTGGAATCACTTTGGTATCGAACTGCCTGCAGTAACTTCCAATTCATTTCATGGTGGACAATCGCATCTGCCCTTTTTTTGTGTGTCTATGTGTATAGTCCTTCCAGAGTGACTATGCTCTTTAAGGTTTCCTTTGCTTTTCAAGTGGCTCAGAATACTACTGATTACCAAAGGCAACCATTCAGTGTCAAATGGGAATAAGAAAAAAACAAAGTACACAGCACTGAAAGTCAAAGCAGCCAACATCCAACCATTAGTTGCAAAAAACAAAACTCAATGTCTTGATTTCAACTTGACTTTAAAAAAAAGACATTTTTTCTCTCAATGAAGCCTTGAAGGTGGTGGCATGACACCTGTTGGCTGATCCTAAACTGCAGACAGAAAAACAGGATCACTTCTACAAACCAGGACATTCACTCTGTAAGCAACACAACAAAATCATCACCTGTTGTAAGAACAGAAGCGGCACAACCGGCACTTGAAGCGCTTCCAGCCCAGGTGTCGGATGGCGTGCCGGCGCAGGTTGGACACGCTGGTGAAGCGCTGGTCGCAGTGTAGACAGGTAAGCCCCGTTTCATTGACAATCTCTTCCACCTGTTTCCCCATCAAAGGAAAAAAAAAATGACGTTCTCCCACTTCTAAAGGTGTTATGAAATCATAAAAATTAGAGGTGAATATAGAGAAACAACTAGCGCTCTTCCTCCCCTGCCTCCTCCCCCCACGCAAAAAACACACTTAAAGCATTCACCACCTTATGTTACTCGTGGAATGTATAGATGACACAAGTGACAACTTTTCTTTTTTTTTTTTTTTTTTTTTGTTGTGTTCTTTTAGCTTTTGACCGGACTAAGGGCCATTTTTTTCTATTCTATCACATCGATGATTTTCTCCAAGGGGGGGGGGAAGTTTTAAAATGTCTGGATTCATGATTCGTCAAAGCGCCCCAGTATACCTGATCAGGGGTGATGAGTTTCAGACACAGTGAAGTCGACAACAGTCACACGCTATGGCTTTTGGAAGGAAAGAATGACTAATGTGCTGGTAACCTGTACTGATCTGCAACCTATGTACTTCTTTTGCTCATTACCAGTCAGGTGAATCAAAGGATCAGATCATTTGTTTCATTTATAACTACATGACAGTCATCTTACAAGGCCAAAATTTGTATAACCAGCAATAAAATGTTTGAACAATATCAAAGTGAAATTTACAAAAAAAAAAGGTGCAGACATTTCACTATCAAAAAAAAAAAAGAAAAAAAAAAGAGAGGAAAAAAAAGACTGAACTTTCGATTCACTTTGATTGATGCCCCTTTAAACAGAGCACGACAGAGCCAAAACAGGAGGTAAACACAACACACCATATTCTGTTCAGATGGACGTCTGCTGGTGACATGGTTTCGCTTGCCTGAATAAAGTTATGAACACAGCTTTCTGTTTCATATCCTGCTTCCTGATGCCGTGTAGACTTTTGCTTAACATCCTGTGACCATTGTGAACTTAAGCCATTTATCTGACATACTTACTATATAAGAGCAAAGCTGAAAACCCAAGTGTTTGAGCAGAAGTACTGAATGCTCAAAAACAGAAGAAGGCTGCCTTGAATCAAAGAAGACCTGTTCACTTGGTTAACAAAAAAACAACAACATACATTTGCTGTTAGCAGGTGCCCTTTTGGGTGACAAAGTGGCAGCCCTTGCACTTGAGTCCAGCACAGACTTTGACCTCCTGCTTAGCCTCAAGGTTTTGAGCAGCCTACAAGACGACGTCATGTAACTCGGTGTAAAGCCTAATAACTATTTTCCACAGAAGAAAGCAAGAAATGTTGCCAGGTAAGGAAGGTAAGGTAAGGTATGTTGCTTATCGCCCAGCTGACCGCAAAGGGCCCGCATCAGGGCTGTCACTGTGTTGAAGTCAACTCACAAGTCATTCAATCACACAACTCTTTAAAATACATCTTCTAAAAACCCACCCGAAATTTTGTTTATAAATCTTTCCACTATAAAATCTCAGATCCGATGAAAAATGTTGATCCCTTTCCAGAATTCAAAGATCGCATCAGGTGGAACATCTCTGAACAAGGTTTTCATGGAATCTGCTGTAAAATGCTAGTGCCTCACATCATGCAAGTCCCAAGACTCTAAAGAGTTTGTTTCATTGTGAGTGGTACATGACATGGAATGAAGAAATGTTGTAAAACTGGATAAATTTTTCTGTTAAAAAGTTACAATGCATGGTGGTCTTTTTTACTGTGCATAACAAAGTGTGGTTTCAGGTTGACATCGGAACAAACAGTGCATGATAATCTGTAACTGATCCCTTCCCTTGTTTCATCTGTCTTGTTCCATCCAAAGTGGAGTAGGACAGTAAGCAAGTAATCTTCTTATGAGCACAGCTTGTTTTCATCATCTCTTGCTGTAACTATACTAATCTTGGACACCCAAATACCTTGACATCATGATGCACGTTCATGTATTCAAATGATCATGTGTTATTCATACACAGCAACAGGCATACATTTAGACACTTTGATTCATACAGTTTTGGAGAGCTGACAGGGTCATTATAATAATCAGATCAACCTTGCCTCATCAACCATCTGCAGTGCTGATATGGCCAGTACTGGTAACCCAGGAAGACATTTCAGTCCATTTAATTCCAGTCTGAATTCACTCAGCTGAATGTGACATCAAAGGCATCCAACCACAACATACCAGTAACGAATTTTGCAAAGAATGCTTACACTTAGTCTGTACGCTGGGGAAAAGCAAAAGTCAGTGCTTGGTATAACATCGCCTGTCACAGTCTGTGTGTACAGTTTTAAATCCCATAATCCTGACCAGATGTGCCACAGCTGCTCTCAGCGGTGCACCAAGGACTGCTGCGCGACGCCTCTCACCTTGCGTGTGTCCTGACAGGTCAGACGGCCCGCATGGGAAGGTTCCACCACGTAAATCCGGGACCTGGTCCGCTCTGAGGGTCTCCCGGCCTTCTTCTCCACCCTGCTCTCTTCCACCTTCACCTCAGGGGCCTTCTCCACCTCATCTTGGGGGTCCTTCCTCGTCTGTCCTTCCATGGAGATGGGCACGTCCAGGGAAGGCGCGCTGTCTGCGATGGAGTCCTGTCTGATGTTGCTGCGGTCCTGGGTGGGGTCCAGGCACACCTTCTTCTTGGGAGCCGCACACTCTGAAAACAGTGAAACTGGAAGTGCAGTCAGTAACAGTGTGCATCAAATGAGATGTGTTCATTTAAAAAACAAACGTCCAAAATGATATACCATGCCTCTAACATGTTTGCAAAACAGCACCAAAGATCCTTCACTTGCTTTTCATGACCCTTGCCCTGTTGGAATTTTGAAAATCCCTAAAGCTACTTTTTTTTTTTCTGAACCCATGGTACACTGCAGTTTCTAAAAACAACCTAAATAAATCATTACAAATGGGGTGTTTACTCAAGAAAGTTCACAAAGAAAATGTTCCATGAAAAACATGAACAGCAAGGCAAAGAGCATTTTACAAACACTATCCCAAAACTAACAATAAGTGAGGAAAGTTTATCATCCGAAAGTCAGAAGGAAAATTTGCTTCAGAAGACACCGTCTATGAAGTTAACAACAAGAAACAACAAAAATCCACATGCAGAAAAGGGTTCAAAAGATTTTTGATCAAGTTAACAGTTTCATGAAGTATATTCTGTCATAGAACAAGTATAGAGTTCAGCCTGTTATAAAAAAAAACAAAAAACTAATAGAGTACAGCCTGTCATAAAACAAGTATAGAGTACAGCCTGTCATAGAACTAAGTATAGAGTACAGCCTGTCATAGAAGAAAGTATAGACTACAGCCTGTCATGAAACAAGTATGAGTACAGCCTGTCATAGAACTAAGTATAGAGTACAGCCTGTCATAGAACCAAGTATAGAGTACAGCCTGTCATAAAAACAAGAACAGAGTACAGCCTGCCATAGAACGAAGTATAGAGTACAGCCTGCCACAGAACTAAGTATAGAGTACAGCCTGCCCTAGAATGAAGTATAGAGTACAGCCTGCCATAGAACGAAGTATAGAGTACAGCCTGCCCTAGAACTAAGTATAGAGTACAGCCTGCCCTAGAACGAAGTATAGAGTACAGCCTGCCATACAATGAAATATAAAGTACAGCCTGCCATAGAACGAAGTATAGAGTACAGCCTGCCATAGAATGAAGTATAAAGTACAGCCTGTCATAGAACTAACTAAGTATGAGTACAGCCTGCCATAGAACGAAGTATAAAGTACAGCCTGTCACAGAACTAAGTATAGAGTACAGCCTGTCATAGAACTGCTATAGAGTACAGCCTGCTCTGTTGCCTCGGCCTAGAAGCACAATGGAACTCCATAGCATCATCTTCATCATCCCAGCAGAAGAAAAAAAACAATCATATTTCGCGGCCCTTCAGGCCCTGCTCTCATGGTGACCACAGGGTGAATTTGTCTTGAGATTGCAGGTGTTAGCAATTTCATGGGCAAATGCCACTGGACCGACACAGCCTTCCGGAAAGAGATGCACAAGTTGGCTCTATATATCTATAGATGCAATTCCTGTTGTCAGTTGGAAATGAAAGCTTAGCAAACTTGTGGCGCCCTGCGTGTGTTGGACTGGAGCATGCACCACTGAAGTGACTTGGCAGCAGTGCAGCATCTCCTGTAGTGACTGCTTTGTGATGACCTGACACCGACTTATTCCTGTGGACTGTCGATAGTGGCCCCGCAATGTGACAGGCCAAGGTACGGCTGTAAACTGAGTGGCATGGGGGTAATGCCACTGAGTAGTCTAACAGAAAACCAGGCAAAAGAAAAAGAAAAGACAAATCAATCAAGGACACAGCAGCCTTCCTTTGAACAGATATGCTTTGACTGGCTGTATGTACTTATAATACCCTTTTCATTCATCCCCGAGGGAAATTTGAAAGTATGCTTTGAAAAAAAGAATAATCTCCCTCCACTCCTCTTGTACGACATCATGACACCTTGTCAGATTGTGATACTGTGTCTCACTGGTCAGGTCCGTCACAAATAGTGTGAGGATATCAAAAACACAGATGAACACTACTCTATCTTTGAGTGAGGGGATGTGACTCATTCTACGGGCTGACAGCAACGCACTTAGTTTCCATGTAGGTAGTGGGCATGATAAGGGCTTTGCATGTGAAAGGCTAATTTCCTGCTTTGCTTATCTCTCTCTCATTAAATACAGCAGCATTCAGATAATGGTGATATTTGCTCTTCTCTCTCATTTTGCATTTTAACTTTTTTTTTTTGTTCTTTGACAGAAGGAACACATCTGGTTGAGTTACGGGGAAGAGAAAAGAGAACACAACAAACATATACATCAACTTACTCTGCAGAGTGATTTCGCTGTCTAAAACGCGGGCAGGGGCTCGGCGTTTGCGTTTCGGTCGCTGATTCAGCGGTCCAGGGTCCTCCTGAGGAGACTGTCCTGATGAAGACACACTTTCCCTCTGCTTGCTGGACAGCAGCAGGCAATGGCGTCGGCTGGTGCTTCACACCAGAAGACTGTAGTTTTGATGGAGCGCCTGACAGCTGAGCTGCAGATGAAGACAAATCAGGCTTTTCTGTTTCTCTGCACAAAGCTGAGGTCTGGGACGATACAAGTGTTGCCGTTGTTTCTTGCAGTACAGACTTTGCTGATGATTTTTGATGTACCACTAGCTTTTTCGCTGATTTTTCCTGTATAATCAGCTTTGCGGGTGATTTTTCTAATACCACAAGTCTTGTCGCTGATTTTCTTGTGTTACTGGTTTTACTGCAGATTTTTGT
Source organism: Conus betulinus (assembly GCA_016801955.1). Lineage (NCBI taxonomy): Eukaryota > Metazoa > Mollusca > Gastropoda > Neogastropoda > Conidae > Conus > Conus betulinus. The sequence goes on along the minus strand of JADBJO010003038.1, from coordinate 143,517 downwards.
TGCACCACAAGTCTTGTCGCTGATTTTTCTTGTATTGACTTGGTTGCTGATTTTTCCAGCTGTGTCGGCTTTGTTGCTGATTTTTGTTGTATCACAGGTCTTGTTGCTGGTTTTTCTTCCACCACAGGATTTGATGCCAGTTTGTCTTTCAGTAAAGGCTTGTCGCCAGTTTTTTCTGGCAGCATAGGCTTTGTTGCAAACTTTTCATCCACTACGGGATGTGTTGGCGATTTCTCTTGCAGCAAAGGCCTTGCTACTGACTTTTCTTGCAGCAAAGGCTTTATTGTTGATTTCTCTTGCAGCAAAGGCTTTGTTGTTGATTTTTCTTGCAGCAAAGGCTTTGTTGTTGATTTTTCTTGCGGCAAAGGCTTTGTTGTTGATTTTTCTTGCGACAAAGGCTTTGTTGTTGATTTCTCTTGCGGCAAAGGCTTTGTTGTTGATTTTTTCTTGCAGCGAAGGCTTTGTTGTTGATTTTTCTTGCGGCAAAGGCTTTGTTGTTGATTTTTCTTGCAGCAAAGACTTTGCTGTCAATTTTTCTTGCAGCACAGGGTTTGTTTCTGTTTTTTTCATCCTCCATAAGCTTTGTTGTTGGCTTCTCTTGCAGCAAAGGCCTTGTTGCTGGTTTTCCTTGCAACACAGGCTTTGGTGCCAACTTGTCTTGCAGGACTGACTTTGGGTCATTATTATCATGCCTGACAGTGGAAACAGAGTTGGTCAGATTTCCTGGTGGCGATTCCAGTGATGGTTTCTTGGGAGAGTCTGTCAGCTTTCCTTTTACACTCTTTCTTAGTACAGTTGTGGTAACAGTTCTCTGAGCAGATTTTTCCGGAGAGTTCCTGGCCACTGTGCTATGTACAAGGTCAGTTTTCTTGGAGTCTGCTTGAACGTCTCCTGATGTACTACTTCTTCGACTTTCAGTCCTTAGTCCTGCCACAGAAGGATCTTTGTCCCTGCTAGCTGTGGCTGCAAGCAGCTGCTCTGATAGACGCTGGCGTGAATTATTAACAGATTTTCTGTGTTAGAAGCCCTGTTTCGACTGTTCACCCAGTTGTCTTGATTAGAATCCGATCCTCCACGTAATACACCGGAACTGCGCTCTGCCGACAGCTGGTGTGGTTTGTCATCAGATCTCCGTGTTTTTACACTGTCGACTGAACTATCACGACTAGAACTTGCTCTAGCATCCATCTTTTTGCTAGATCTGGACAGTCTTTCCACAGCTTTGCTGTCAGGACAGTTGTCTTCTTTACTGGTAACCTGACGATCTGCTGAGCTCTCTCTGCTTGAGGAGCTTTTGTAATTTGATTTTGAAACCTGTGGATGTGGGGTTGCTTTGTGCTGCTGTCTTGGGTTCAGGTCAGATTTTTCAACAGAGCTTTCTCTCAGAGTTCTGGTACTGCTAGAGCTAATTCTGTCCTGCTGAGTCTGTGGTTTACCATCACTTCTACCAATGGATGCCCTGGTTCCTAAACCTTCAGTTTTCTTCTCATGACCTTTCTGTGTCAATGGTAATGTCTGTATTGGACGTTTGTCAGCTGCCGGTGATGGTGCAACTGAACTTTTGGTTTTGCTGCAGATTTTGATATGGGAGTCTAAACTAATTTTTCGACCAAATGCACGTTGGCAGTGTGGACAGATATGCAAAAATCCTGAAGTCTCAGTTGATGGGGTGTTTGCAAAAGACTCTGGTCATGCTTCTTCCAAGCATCGTCATTTGAGGGGACGTTTCCTTGGTAGCAACTGCTCTGGAAACCTTTGAGGCAGTCTGTGAAGAACAGAGTCCTGAAGAGCTTGATGATGATGATGATGATGATGCACCGACATCCAGCACTCCTGAGGATGTTCTGGTTCTTATTTGTGATTGAGGCTTTGCTTCAACAGGAAATTCCTTCTTTTTGATGGTGAGAGACTGAGGCTTAGCTTCAACAGGTAGTTCATTCTTCTTAACATTATTTGACAGAGCTTTTGCTTCAATGGATCCCTCATTCTTTTTGATGGCAATGGATCCTTCACTCTTTTGATGGGCATTTACCTGTGGTTGTCTTTTTGACTCTGCAGATGTGCCAGTATCTGGTTTTGAAGGACATGAAACTGTGGCATTAGAAACCTTGTCATCCAGCTGAGCACTTACTTTCTGACTGTCGGTCACTGCGTCCTTCAGCACTGCTGCTGATAATCCAGCTCTGGGCTCTCTTGGCTCATGCTTCACAGATCCCTTTTCACCAGCTTCAGGCTTGGGGGCGGACACAGCGCTTGGACTCTGTTCACCCTTTGAAGATGGCTGAGTTTTTGTGATCTTGGAAAGCTGTTTTCTTTGGAACTTTCTCTGGCGACACTGGTGGAGAATCAATGGCGGTCCGATTGTACACTCGCTTGCTCCGTGTGGTGCGCAGAGCCTTGGCAACCAGCTTCCTGGTTCTGAAAGGACAGGACACAGGGCTGACCGCTAAGGGGCTGCCTGGAGAGGACTCTGCTCTCTTGTTGGCGTACACTTTCTTGTACAAATTGGTCGACTTTTTTCGATTTGGATTTCACAGAAGAGATCACTTCCACTCTACGTCTACGATTTGGCATGTACAATGTATTGGGTGGACTTTTTTATGTCAGCGGACGAAGAAGGGGAAACAGATTTTGAGGCAGCTATCATCTTCTTTGCATGGACGCTTGGACGGAACTTGCGTGGAGATTCATGTTTGTCTCTTCTGTCTGCTGTCTCAGCAGTCCCTCCTAGGCCAGTGAGGGGTTCCTCGATGATGTTCTGCTTGTAGGCCTTGCGACGCAGACCTTTACGCATACGGTCAATGTCAGTCCGGGTCTTTTTGTGGTTGGTGTTGAGGTGACGGGTCAGGCCCCAGAAGTAGTAGAAGACTCGTGGACAGTAAGGACAGGGAAAGATGGTGCGCTGCCCAGAGTGACGAGACTGGCAATGGTACATAAGAGACTTCCTCGCCGCAAACTCTTTCTGCAGACAAACACAGCATTCTTTTACGTTACGTTTTAGCATGACATATTATACACACATAATTATACACACACACACACACACACACACACACACACACACACACACACACACACACACACACACCACACACACGCCTGCCGCAAACTCACTTGCATACACATCATATGGGATGAGAGAGGGGAGAGAGACAGAAAGAGGAAGAGTGAGGGAGAGAGAGAGAGAGAGAGACAGAGACACAGGTGGTCTTTGTCTTGGGAAACTGATGTGTGGAAGTGAGAACGACTATTAGGGGAGGGTTCATTTACAGGGGTTGCATGTTTATGACTGTGTTTTCCAGGTTAAAAAAATCAGAAAAAAAAAAATCAAGTCATGATTTTTGCAATCCCAGCTTCCTGTTTTCTTCATTCAGCTCAGATCTGAGAGAACTGACACAGTAAAGGTAGAAGATGATATATATATGGGCAAGGGAGGGAAGGGGGAAGGAAGGCCGTGGCAACACTAGCAGCCAGCAACATGTCATGCTAGTCAATAACTGACGCAGCCCAGAGTCAGCTTGAGGTCAAGTTTGACCTGCAATGGGCACAGTAGCAGATTCATTCATTCTCCTCCCCACTTCTCACCAAACTGTGAGAGGGAGGGAGGGGGGGGAGAGAGAGAGAGAGAGAGAGAGAGAGAGAGAAAGAGAAAGGGAAAGTGAGAGAGAGAGAGAGAGAGAGAGAGAGAGAGACATGCGTCCAGTGAAAAAAAAAAAAAAATTTTTAAGGGAAAAAAAGTGTGCGAACTTTGAACTAGTATTGAAAGCTCATCTTTACAAATTACAGGGTGCTTTGCTCCTCATTGGTTAGTTTTCTTTTTAGAGTTATGATTTGTGTTCTTGGAAGAAAAAGGAGATTGCCTAAGATTTTTGGCCGAGTGGTGGATAAGAAGGAGGGAAAGAAAAAAGAGGAGAGAAAAAAAAAAAGGTTTAAGAGGAGTCTATTGTTGAGGCTAGGGTGAGTATGGAATGTGTGAACATAATTGGATGGTTTTCAGATACATACTTTCATTGCAGTCTTAAATTTCAAATCCTTTATTTTTCGTTTGGATTGTGATCAGAATTATTTCTAAATTCTACCCTTGTTCACACACTGGATAGCTAAGATACATGTGGATCCTGTGATCAATCCTACTGTAAGTACTTTGTTCATGTTATGAACATAAGTCTTGTCTTTCTTTGGCAAGCACCCTGTATTTGGCGCCCTGTGTCTGGTACCCTGACAGCCCCTTCTCTGCCCTTGATGCCCTGTATCTGGCACCCTGTATTTGGCACCCTGTATTTGGCACCCTGTGTCTGATACCCTGTATTTGGCACCCTGTGTCTGGTACCCTGACAGCCCCTTCTCAGCCCTTGGCGTGATGTCTGCTGCCCAGGAACATTTTGATTTTCTTAAAAAAAAAAAAAAAAAAAAAAAAAAAGGAACCCCAAATATTTTCGTTAGTGAGAGTGGGGTTTGTGAGCCCAAACTGACTTCTTTGCATGGGGCAGGGTCAGCAGCTGGCTGACCTAAAAAAAAAAAAAAAAAAAAAACGAAAGGAATGTGTGTGCTGCAAGTGATGTTTAATCAATGTAAATCTTTGTGGAATATTGTGAACTGAATTATATGTATGGCCAAAGGGGAAGTAAATGGAGAAACTGAAATTCCAGTGTGCCAAAAGAAGTAAGGCGCAGAAAGAAAGAAAGAAATACTCCCCCCCCCCCCCCCCCCCCCCCCCACCACCGAGGAAGAACTTAAAAATTGCATTCTGATTTGTTTTCTTGAAAGAAAGGGAGTCAGATGTTTGGATGCGTGTGGGGCACATGATTGTCTTTGCATATATATATATATATATAAGAGTGCATGTAGAGATTGGTGTGAGACAGAGAGAGCGGAAGACAGACAGACAGAAAGAGAGAGACAGACTGAGAGAGAGAGAGTGAGACAGTGAGAGAGATAAAAGGAGAGAGAGCCACAGAAAGAAAGAAAGGGAGGGGGGGGGGGGGAGCACGGGGAAACTCTCTTCCCTAGTTCTCATCAAATCTAAATAATGACTGGAATACTCGGCAGCAGTGCAGTGTCTCCTCTGGTGGGTTGCCTCTCGATGACTTGACACTGACTGCTCCCCGTGAATTCCCGGTGCCGGGGCTGCGGTGGGACAACCATGCTGTGGCTGTGGACGGGGTGTCAGAGTGAGTGGCGTGGGTGCATTGCCAATGAGGTGGCACAGAAGTTGGGACAGCAAAAAAAAAATGATGATAATAATAACTGGAATCCTAAGAATGGGTAAGACTGAGGGGAGTCAAGAAAAAAGAGACAGGGTGAAGGAAGTGGATGCGAGAGAGAGGGGGAGAGAGGAGAGAGAGAGGGGGGGGGGGGGGGGGGGGGAAGAAGAAGGTGTATGCAGCACAGTTACTCAGGTAGATGGATTGAAGTTTGCTTCACAAATAAAGCACTGGCAAGTGCCCAAAAATGATGTTTGCAAATCAACATGCACCTGTGCACACCCACCCACACCCACACACTGTTGTCTGTCCTTCGCAGGCGAAGAGGACGACTTCTGCTATCAGTGAGTGGGTGGTGATGCGTGTATGAAGACGGCTGATCAGGCTGATCCTCACACTGAACAGTCTGCTGCAGTGTGGACAGGGCAGACTTGGAAGTGACACAGGCTGAAAGATGGTGCTTGCTCCGTTTTTTCTGAAACTGACGTTTTTTGCTCCTGTGCCTCCACTCCCCTCGTATCAAAGCCTTTCACTCCTGATTTGATCGTGGTGGGCCAGGCTGAGCGATCTTGTGCAGCTTCTTCCAGTGAGGCAGGGGTGATGTAACAGCACTTCAGTGAGGCCTTCAGTGTGTCTTTGGAGCACTTCTTTTGTCTTCCATGGGAACACTTGCCTTCCTGCAGCTCACCATAGAACAGTCTCTTTCGGAGACAATTTTCATCCATATGGTGTACATGCCTTGCCCACCCGAGTTGAGAGCGTATTGCCATTGCATGAACGCTTTTCATACAGGCCTTGTAAAGAACCTTTCGTATAGTACTCTGTCCTGCCAGCAAGGTTCTGAGGCGTCTCATACGGAAAGAGTTCAGCTGCCTGGCTTGTCGACTGTACACTGTCCAAGTTTCACGGGCATATACAGCAGAGGTGGCAATATAACTACACAATACGCTTCAAGCTTGGTCTGCAGGCTTATTCCTCTTCTTTCCCACACCTCGTCTTGGAGTCTGCTGAAGGATGCACCAGCACTCAGCAATCCTATATATATATATATGCAACTTCCTCGTTGATGTTGGCAATTTGTGATCATGTGCTACAATAGTAGATCTAAACTTATCTGCCCCTTTGGGGGAAGTTTCTCTTGAACTGGAATAACTCAGCGAGTGTCCTGATCAGTTGTAGGCCAGCAAAGGCTTTTATATGGATCTCTGCTGGTCCAGAGAGTCTTCACAACTTTCTCTTTCCATTTTGGTCAGGTCATCAAAGGCGTTATTAATTGGGACTTGAGCCGTTGAGGCAGTCTTGCGATTGCCTCTTCATTAGTTAAAGATGGGCAGATGATGATACTATGATACTATTAAAGTGTTCGGCCCAGTCCTCTAGACAACTAGAGTCTTCTCCTTGTCAGTAATCAGTCTGTTCCCATCATGCTGAGAAGAGAGAGAACCATCCTGATGACATGGGACCATAGATAGTCTTAAGTGCACTGTAAAAGTTCTTCATGTCATTGCCGTTGGCAAAAGACTGGATCTCTTCAGCCTTCTCAATCAGCCATGCATTCTGCATTCTATACAGCTCAGATAGTGTGCACACACACACACACACACACACACACACACACACACACACACACACACACACACACACAATCTACTAGAGAGACAGGTAGTTCAGCAAATCAGGACTATGAAAGGCTCCCTTGGTAATGACAAGGACAGAAACAGGACAGGCAAACTGCCTATTTGACTCATATGAAAAAAGAGAGTCATATGTAACTTACTATGACAGCAGGATAAACGCAAAGGGCGGGAATGGGAAAGATAAGGGCATGATAAACCCCACAGCACAACATGCACAGGGAGGGACTGACATTGTCATGGCAGCCAGTACTAGCAGCAGAAGCAGACAACAGCCAGCACTAGCAGCAGCAGTGGACAACTTTCATGGCAGCCAGCACTAGCAGCAGCAGTAGACAACTTTCATGGCAGCCAGCACTAGCAGCAGCAGTGGACAACTTTCATGACAGCCAGAACTAGCACTAGTAGCAGCAGCAGTAGACAATTTTTGTGGCAACCACCACTAGCAGCAGCAGTAGACAACTTTCATGGCAGTCAGCACTAGCAGCAGCAGTAGACAACAGTCAGCACTAGCAGCAGCAGTAGACAACTTTTGTTGCAGCCAGCACTAGCAGCAGCAGTAGACAACAGTCAGCAGTAGCAGCAGTAGACAACAGCCAGCACTAGCAGCAGCAGTAGACAACAGTCAGCACTAGCAGCAGCAGTAGACAACAGTCAGCACTAGCAGCAGCAGTAGACAGCAACAGTCAGCACTAGCAGCAGAGAACTTTCGTGGCAGTCAGCACTAGCAGCAGCAGTAGACAACATTTAGCACTAGCAGCAGCAGTAGACAACTTTAACTTAGTTGAAGACAATTCTCACTTGAACTGCAAGTACTTCCTGACCAGTCATTTTCTAAGTGCACTACAGCGCTATCACCCCACCATTCCTCTTCACCCCCTCACTCTACACTCTCCCTTCTCCTTTCACGCTGCTGGCCACAGTGCCAGCTGCTTTCTGACCATTCCTCCCCTCCCCCTCTTGCTCCTCCTCGCCTCACTCTTCTGTGGCCATAACAGCAGCAATGTTAAATGTGCTGACCTGGATTGTAACTGCTGGTCTCTCTGCCAATTGTGCAATGGCCACATGTGCATCTTTAGACAAAAAATTCATCCTAGAGATCTTTCTCTGTCATCCACTTTGGTTTTAGTACTTCTTTTTACCAACAGGTTGCCTATGTATTCAGAATGTGCATCATCAACATGAGGTAATACTTTGATGTCACATGCATGACGTTTCACTGTACAAGTGGCCTGTGTTGATTCTATATTTTTTTTTTTTAAATAATATCTCCACCTTTCACTGATCTCCATATAATCAACATATTTGTTACAATTTTTGTATATTTCATAATTTAACTTGTACCAGCGCATAAGGCAGTTACTGGAACTTTTTATCACTGATCAAAATTTTTTAAGATAAACGACAATTTTGTAGTATTGTTGTAACTGCTGAAAATATTAAGTTAACTCCAGAGTTAAACTAAAGCCATTGCAGTTTGGTGACATCTTTGCATGCACGCACGTGCGCGCACACACACGCGCGCGCACACACACACACACACACACACACACACACACACACACACACACACACAGTAAGACCACTTGGACTCACTTGATACACCTGTGAATCAAAAAAGAAAGAATCCTGCTAGGAGGAGGACTCACATTGCAGATTGTGCAGCGCAGGTTGTCCACGTCCATGGCGCTCTGCTCCCCAGTGCTGTCCTGCCGCAGCATGGGTGATGGGGGGCTCCCCTCTGTCGCTGTAGCTGCCAGACTCGCTGACATTGTCAGCATCCACATTCCGGTCACCAGGTTTGAAAGGGGAGACTCTCACTGACCCTGGGCGGCCAGTCAGGCAGCGTTTCACCACAGCCCGCAAACTCCCCTCCTTGTGCGGCTCCGTCTCGCTCATCTGGTCTGTGGACTTGGTGCTTGGAGTGGGAGAAGGTGTGGTCAGCTGTGGTTTGTCCTTGGTGGATCGGATGTCAGCAGCTGAGTCTGATTTTGGAACTGATGGAAGAGACGGTGTGGTCTTGGACTCTGACAGCATGGACAGAAGAATGGGCTTGCTGTTTTTGTGAGCATTCTTCCGGGACTTGTCTTCCAGAGAGACTTTTTGTTTAGCTGTATGTTCTTCCTTCTTCTGCCGCAGTTCTTTCACCACTTTTGTCACAACACGTATTGTTGCTTTCGACATGCTGCCTTTCCTTGTCGGTTCCACGGCAGCAGAAGGCTTTACAGTTGATTCCGTGCTGCTGGCAGTCTTGCTCCCTTCATTCTGCTGACTTGGGTTTGGCGTGTGGAACCCTCTTTGGGAGAGTTCTTCATGTGCTGTTTCTCCTCCACCTCTGCAGAAGCAGGCACCACATCTGCTTGAGAAGATGCCAGCTGCGGCAGGGGCTGGTCACAGGGCAGGCCCCCTCGCTGCACAAAAACACGGCACAGGTGCTGGAAGGGATGGGTGTCAGGTGGACGGCCTCACAGCCTTCTGTCACATGTTTCTCTTTTTCAATCTTTTCTGCTGCCTCTGTGTAAAAGGTGTACTCCCTGGAGCTGCCCAGTCGGCCACTTTCTATCTGACGCACAGTCTCTTGTAAGGAGTCTGTTGGTTGCTGTGTAGATTTTTCAGAAGGCTGCAACACGGTCTTGGCACCAGGTTTCTCATGAACTGCCGCCAGTGGTTGAGCCGCAGGCTGTTTACCATTGTCCTTACTGCTGTTTACCTGAGCCCTGCCAGGTTTCTTGTTGGCATTTGTTGCAGAGGGTGGGTCTGCTCCACCCCCGTCCCTCTTCTGCTCTTTGCTTTTGTCCTTTGCCTGTCGTGGCTGTCGCAAGTTCTTAGGTGGCACATCCTCCGGAGCCTGAGGTTCCACAACCACAATCTGTTCAGGTGGTGGCACAACTGTTGAGGCTGACGGTAAATGAACGTCATGGGCGAAGTCGGAGTAAGCCCGGCAGCAGTACACACGTTTGTGGGCAATGAAGTTGGGCAGAGCACGGAACAGCCCTCGACACACACGACACTCCAGGATGATGTCACATTCCTCAAGCATCAGCAAGCGAACCTTAAACAAACAAAATAAGTAGCAAAGTCAAACGCAGTAACAGGTTCTGGTAACTAACCAGATATTACACAATTTATGAACTTTGGCTGGCATCAGCACGGGGGCCTTATTGTATAACAAAGAAAAGTACATGAAATATTTCAGAAAAAAAGATGAAACAGACTGCAACGTCACTGGAACATACAACAAACAAACAAGCACACAACAAGTGTAAAGTGACGTTATTTTATTGACAAAGGACACCACAAAACTTCTGGATATTTCTGCAAAAGCGCCTTTTTCAACAAACACAGGACAAGAGAGAAAAAAGAGAAAAAACAATACTTCCCTTGCACAGCACAATCCACAAATGAAACTAAAAGGCAGAATGCATTTGTCAGCACAATTCAAGTGGAAGAGAGAGAGAGAGAGAGAGGAAGGAAGACAGGTAAAGGTGAAGGTTGGAGGCAGTGAGTACAAAAACGATCAGCTGAAAAAGTAGGAATAGTTGAGTAGTATGGAGAGGGGGCTGAAAGGGAGGGGGCAGGGGGGGGGGGGGGGGGGAGAAAAAAACTGTATTCAAGTGTTGTGGATAAAGAGAACAAATCAAAAGTTCATTGTAAAACTAATGGGTGGATTTGGAGAGGGAGTACGGGAAAAAAAAATTTCAAAAACAAAATTGACAGAGGTGCTGAATCAAACACAGATGCTCTGACAAAACACAGATGCTCATGAAAATCTGGAGCGAGATCCACAATAAACTCAACTACTGTTATCCAAAAACAAGGTTTAGCTGAGTGCGCTAATCATTTGGCTTATTTATTACACATATATATACATCATCAAAAGAAAAGTGAATAACAAAATCAATCCAAAGCATAAGAGCATGACAAAAAAAATCCATGAAGAAAAATCACAGAGGTAAGTAACACCGCAGAATGGACAGTGTATATTGTGGACTGTGTGTACGATCTTACTACCTAGACTGCAACAAGAAAACAGGTATGAAATAAACTGGAACAAGACAACAAAAAAAAAAAAGGAGACTGTCTAAAGCAGACAGATGAATGTCCATTAAGTGGAACAAAAATAGTGGACGCCATTAACAGTGAAAGAAAAAAGGGAAGGACACAAACATTTTTTAAGCAAACCATGCTCCTGATAATACTTAACAGCAAGTTCATTACGAAAAGATTTTAGATCTGCAGCGCTCCCACAATGATAATGTGGATGGCAAACACTTGAACCACATGTATGTGGGACTGCCAAAGCTAAGTACTATTAATACAAAGGACAACTTCTAGTGGATTATCACCTCCACCAGGGTGATCATTTTCATCGGCATCTGATTGGTTGTTATGTCTGGAGACTGTTTTCGTCAGCATCAGTCGATTGGCTGCTGCTATGTCTGTTAGCAGGATTACACAAAAATGACTGAAAACACCTAACACAAACTTCGTCATGGATGGTTTGTAGTGCATAGCTACAGACTGGATGGTTTGTAGTGCATAGCTACAGACTGGATGGTTTGTAGTGCTTAGCTACAGACTGGATGGCTGGCTTAGCTACAGACTGGATGGCTTGTAGTGCTAGCTACAGACTGGATGGCTGTAGTGCTTAGCTACAGACTGGATGGCTTGTAGTGCTTAGCTACAGACTGGATGGTTTTTAGTGCATAGCTACAGACTGGATGGCTTGTAGTGCTTAGCTACAGACTGGATGGCTTGTAGTGCTTAGCTACAGACCAAACACCAGTCTCATTCTGGCAAGAGCTATCTCGGTTTCATCTCTCTGTGTGTATGCATGCGTGTGTATGCGTATATGCGTACGTGCACGTGCATGTGTGTGTGTTTATGTGTGTGTGCATTTGTGTGTGTTCTCTAGATATGTGTGTGTGTGTGTGTGTGTGTGTGTGTGCGTGTGTGTGCGTGTGTGTGTGTGTGTGTGTGAGAAGTATTTGGTATTTTACTTTTTCAACACTGGTCATATTTCATATATGGTGAATGGATGCTTCTATACATCAGGTACAGAGATTTTTTTTTTTTTTAAGAATGATCTTTATCCTCAAGCAAATGAATACCATTTGAATCTATTCAATGAATGAGTTGTGAAGTAATGATAGGTGGTGGATGATTTAGCGGAGGACAGAGACCTTTCACTCTCACCAAAAGTGGGTCATTTGAGTAATTTTATAACTTCTTTTTTACAACTTACTTTGGCACACATTCAGTGCACACCATATAACATGTTATTGATTTGCGTCAATGTTAAAAATCATGAAAAAAAAAGTCTTAACAACTGAAATGTGTCACTTTTAGTTGACCTCCAGTGTTCGGCTCTTGCCCCTTATTTCTTTCAGCAGGTGAGTCATTTTGACTGCATTCAAAGACGAATATCAGAGCGCTAAGCGCTTTTTTTTTTGTCCAAAGTTCAGTAAGCACTTTTTTTTGTCCAAAGTTCAGTCTAACTTAGACTAGAACTACTTTTTTTTTTTTTTTTTTTTTTTACACAGCTTTTGTTTATCTCTTTGCTTTTGCAACATCTTTCTGATGCACAACATCACAGCGTGACTTTCTTTTGCCTTTACAGAAGTTCATGCTAGATTTGGTACAAATCAGAGCTGTCTGCGAGCAAATAAGCATACATGAAGCTTGACCGCCACCTCTTGGATTTCAACTACATCTTTTTCTTTTGTTTCACCTAAATTTCTTTTTTTTTTTTTTTTTTTTTTACCTTTTTTTTTCTGTCCAGTTCCCATTTTACATTTTGCTCAAATCCATGCGAATCTGCTTAAGAGTGGGAGCCCTGTATCAAAGCAAAGCCTTTCCCATCAAACTGTTGTGTACCTGTGCTGTGCAGGCCCACAAAGCTAACCCCCACACGGCTTTCTCCATTCTGTCCCTCCTGTCTGTCTTTTCTTAACAATAAAGAATGTTCACAGTGACCTCTTGGAGTGTTCATACAGCAGTTCAAACTGCTCTGCCGCATGTTCGGAATCAAAACTGGAAGAAGGGGGCAATGTGGCTTAAAACTTAAAGTGAGTAGTGAAACATTACCCCCCTACTGCTTCAACTGATGAATGTATGGCTAAAAATCACACCCTCCATTACATACAGTCGCAAAATTCACAGCATACCACTTTGACTTTATTTTGCAATACGCTATCAGACCTTTCCAAAATGTCCCTCAAGACTTCCCCTTCCCCTCCTCCCTCACAAAAAAAAGAAAAAAAAGAAACTAGATTCTTTCCCTATCAGAATTTTAGATTCTGACATAGGGAAATTGTACAAAAATTTGGGAGGGTTGGAATATACAGGGTATGCAATTTCAAGTTCATCTCACAAACTAACAGTTTCTCTCACAAATGAACACAGTCTATGCAAACACTAACAGCAGTAAGTACCTCTGGGCTCCCATACTGAATGCCGTTCATAATCTGTTCAATCTCTTGCCGCCTGTCTCCAGGGCTGTGGTGATGACAGAAAAATCGATGCCTGTGACATCAAAGGGCGGAGCTTTTTTTCTTCTTGCGTGGCTGCCATGACCGTGGTGGTCTACTTTGGAGCACCTGCAACTCTGGAACACATCCGCAGCCACCAATCTTCAGCTCAGTGAAAATAAGGACAGCAAAGAGAAGACAAGAGTTTCGCTTGAAAGTTAAGCATTAAGTATCAAAATGTATTTTTTGCTTCAAAGTCCGTTTTGAAAAAGGAGATGCTAATGCACTTTCTTATCATTTATTATCTGTGGATGCATATCTATTCTTTTGTACATTTGTACTTAAATACTGAAAACCTGTGAGCATATCTTTCACCAATCTGTATGAAACCTTTATTGGAGAAAAGATATCTGTTCAAAATGCTCCCTGTTGAAACAGGTGAGCCGTCATTTGAAAATCACAGTTTCTTGGAAATTCTCGCTCCAAAAATTTCATTCTTCTCAAGCTTTCTCCTCAATTTCATTTTACATCACACAAGAATATATTAAATGCATTTTAAATCCAAAATGATGATTAAGGATGAACAAATTACAATGATTACAACCAACCACAAGACCTTAAGAACCAGCACAAGCCAAGATTACGATAGGTTTTTCATTAACTTCATGGAAGTGTTCATGCAGGAATTCATTTTTCAATACTCTTTCAGGACACAACAGCAACATAAAAACATATGTGCAGCCAAGAATTTTGAAGGGTGTCAAACTGGAAGATTCATGCAAACTCGCACCCTGTAAATGGCTTGAAATGCTTACCAACATTATTTTACAAAAAAATGCGTAACGCACAGCACAGATGTTAAAGTTTACTTATTTCTAATTTTGTGCATCAAGACAGCAATACAGTCCCACAATATAGATTATTTTAAGGGCTTACAAAATGGGATTTTATAATGTTTCAACAGATCAACAAATTAAATATTCAATGTATACCTCATCACCTGAGAGACATATGCATCCTGTCTAAAATGGGCAGTATAAATGCAGTTAACTTCTGTGTTTTAATCAACTTCTGGCAAAGCATTTGAATGAAGGCACCAGCCAGTTTGTGCACTTTTGTATTTTCTCCCTAGTTTTCATCTCAAGACAAGCCTAAAGCAAGTAAAAACAATGCTTTTTTCTTTTTAACAAAAAGTATAACACCGCCAGATATCTGCTCTTACACACATTTTAAAACTTTTGTTGGCTTTACAGAAGTATTCCAAAGGTCAAAGCCGTCCACTCACTGAAACAACACTAAAGTTTACATTTACAAGTAACACATTGCCATACATGAAATGTTTCAGGTTTGTAAATGATAGAAGACTGAGACATTCCATCATAATGACACCAAAATCAATCACCTAACCAACAGACTTTTCAAAAGTTGGGTCACACCAACATTTTTTCCCCACACAGCAGCTTGCGAATGTAATCATTTTCACTGATTCCTATCTATACAGCATTGTTCCTTAGGCAAACATTCAGTTACCAGAAAAAAAGGCTAAATCTGAGCAATCTAGCCTGACACTCAGTAGTAGTACTAGCCATAAGGTTTTGTGATGCTCTGATTTCTCTTCCTCTGGAAGAGTCTATGATAATTACCTGATCTTCAATGGAGGCGCTCTTGGTTAAATACGCACTCCTGGCATTGCAGGTCTCTCAGTACCCATACATTCTGCATGCTTTACTGCGTGTCTGTGTTTATCCCTCTAAAGATATTGCCAGCAATATAAAAATGATACCCACCTGAGTTCTCAAGGGTTTGATATGGATCCATCAGGAAATACAACACTGGAAATATGTAGTTCAAATACTGCAGCTGATTATTTCTCTTCCTTTTGGATACACAGACACTAAATCATTTTATGCAGAGTTAATTGCACTTTTAAAAGATGCTTACATTTTCGTTAGAACAGCTCTATGGTTCCAGATACAATGGACTTTTTTGCATGTCTGAGTACAGGAAGCTTGTTGAAGGTTAAATAGATATTAGCTTTTCTTTCAGCTAAAAATGTTTTGGGTGGGATGGGGCAAATAATGTGTTTCTAATGGCTAACTGCAGAAAAGGAGGATTTGATACCCTGCATGTTGTTTTGGGACAAGTCAAAGGCTGCTCTTTCTGAAAACAAGATCAGATGGGGGCAACATGGCAGTTCTCATCTTAAATGATTGAACTGTGTATAATGAAAGGACAATGTTCACATTACATTGAAAGGAGCCCTACATTGATGGACAAAATTAATCTAATTCTTCCCTGTAAATTTGCTGATGGTTATAACAAATATTCCAGAACACTCTTTCTGGTTTATTATTTGGAGATATAATCAAAGAAAATACCAAACTTACAGGTAGCCCTCATGAAAAATTCATTTGGATATTTTCATTTTGAAATAAACATACTCAGCTTTTTCATCATGCATATACAGGCTTTGATCATTCTGTCAAAGTCAGATGAAATTTACTGCAAGAACAAAAAAAATACAATGTCATGAGATAACAACTTGTCTATTTTTCATATATGTTGCCAGTGACTTTGAGTTGCCAACGACAAACATTTGGGGACAAAAAATATGACCAAAGGAATGACCATAGCCTCTCCAAGAGAACTGAGTGGTCAAGACATGTTGAGTACATATCCGGCATGTGAAGGAATCTTGAACTGGAAATCTTGAAACTGATGAGACTATCTGAAACAAAATCTGCAGGCTGACGTAGCATGTATGCTAAAGCAAGCATCCATTTCACTTCATAATATGTATGGTCAATAAGTCCATTTAATCAGTTGACTTGCTGCGCTTCTGTTGTCAACAGGAAGCCATTCACTTCAACCTACTTAAAAAAACAAAACATGGTGTGAATCATAATAGTTAGCACTTTGCACTTTCCTAACAGGTGTACATAAGTTACTTCTTGTCCCAGCTAGTAACATATATATATCTGTAACAGTTTCATGGATATGTTGGAAAAGTTTCTTTAGTTCTCAACCTCCCCTATCCTTAGCCCTTCACTCCCATTTCTGAAAAGGAACCTTCTGTCATAGACTAAGGTATGTTTGGGTGTGTGGTGGTGGTGGTGGGGGGGGGGGGGGGGGGGGGGGGGGTCTATTCACTTGAACTGTCTAGTGTTGTGTACTCTTACTTAGTATTTTCCTTAAACTCAACATTATGACAACAAGCAGTCCTTCACATTAATTCTCTTACAAATGCTTGGGTCATAAGATGAAACGTTAATAATTTGTCTCATCTTGCTTAAGCGCTACAGTCACTGACTGGCAACGAGAACAACTTTATGAGCGTGAACAGCCTGTAACTATCGTAACCACAAGGTTAGGTTGCTCGTCATGATCTGGCTGGACCAATGCCGCTATCATCGTTTAAGTAGTAACTTGAAAACATCCGTCACACGTGAAATACACCATGTTACATGTTACCCAACAATGGTGAAGACCGCGCTGCGCTGAAATGATAAGAAACAAAGCCGATGATGAAATTTCCGCCCAGCCGCAAAGCGTCACGCGCGCGCACCTTCGTTGCGCACAAGCGTTGAATGGGTGAGCCTGCACAATTCTGACAACAATCCCATGCTTCAAATTAATCATAAAACGTTAACATATTATGTTTTTATTAGAACTGTCGTTATTAGTGTATATTCTACCTGTATAACACCTCAATGGATGGAAATCAGACCAATCTGAAGGCTCTGTGAAGAAATTTTTCTTGTACGTCCCAAGGTTCTTAACAGTCAGCCATCTGTGAAAGCTATGGGGCATTGTGGGAAATATCAACGGAAGTACCGGGGAATCTCATTCAACATGGCAGTTTGAGGAAAGAGAGCGTCATGGGCAACGTTGACTGTGAGAGTTGACGGCATGCTAGGTTTTGGTTCTTGAGCATTCACACAACTATTAAGTCTGTATCTACATCATTTTCAAAGCACTCTCGATGACAATGATTTTTTTTTTATAGCAGATATTGAGGCAGATAGTCATATGTATTAAAACAATGGTCACAGAGTGGCAGCCTGTTGCTAGCCTTGAACTAGGGAAGATGCTTGTGCTACGAACAGATTCGTAACGCCACCAGATAGTATATTGGTGAGTCGGCGCCAAATACAGGTAGGCCATTAGGCCTGTCGCCGATTCTTTTCAGTTTCGGTTCTTTCCTTTTTATAATCTGCTGGGCTTTTGACAAGTAAAAATATCAACAACTTGTATTAAAAACTACTGATCTTTTGATCAGAACTGAAGGTGGAGGCACATCTAAACTAAGACCAACGTCTCTGTAGACTATGAGTTTGCTGTCAGAGACTTTTTTTTTTTCCACTACTTTTTCTCATGAATCTATACTAAACGAACAGTGCCACAAGCATTTTGATCTTGCCAAAAAGCATACTCTTTAGCTTACAAGAAGAAACTCCCGTTTTCCCCCTCTCATCAGACTTCTCAAGTGGACAGTGCTCCCAGAGGAGGCAGTACGATATTTCTCTGTGGAGTCTTTCCAACATGAAATCTGGAGACCGCAACACCCCACCTCGTGTCCCAAATTTTTTCTCCTGTTTATTAGAGTGTAATGCATTGAGGCCTGGGCATAGCTTGGGTCATGTCTAGGGCTGTGCCAGGGCACCATTTATATGGGGTCCGGAAAGCGTATGGCCAGCCAGCAGCTCTACAATCAGTGGCACTTTCTGAAGGAAGAAGAAATGCAAACACAAATCTATGTTCTAATAATGCTTGGTTAAAAAAGAAAACAAACAAACAAACAAACAAAAAACCCCTGCAGTTTATTTTCAATGACTGTTTTAAACACTTGAGTGTTCGTTAATCATATAATGAACTTACAGTACCACAAGTATTTTGACCTTGACAGAAGTATATTCATTATGTTACAAGAAGAAAGTGATCATCTCCGAAGCAGTATTGATGTTGCATTTGTTCCTTCAGTTCTACCACCAGTTTTTGTGCAGACATATGAACAGAGACAGACAACCAAAGGTTGTAGCAGGCAGCATATGACACATGAATTGAAGGGCCCAGTTAAAAAAAAAAAAAAACGTCCAGCATAGAGATGGTTCATGGAATGCCAAAACTTCAGCAAACAATTTTGAAAGTGTTGAGTTATGTAAGAATTGTCAGTTGTATAAGAATTTTTATAGTAAAGTATGTCCAATCTTTTTTCTTATATACAAATCTAGCGCTGAACTTTGGAAGTAATTGATTATTTTTTGTTATGAAATCAGTATTTCTAAAAATTTGCACGCGCATACACACACACACACACACACACACACACACACACAAACAATCACACACACACACACACACACACACACACACACACACACACACATACACACACACACACACACACACACACACACACACACACACACACACACACACACACACACTCATGTCCGTGCATACACATACCTGCACACACACCTAGTTGGTCTCATGGATAAAGCGTCAGATTCTTGCCCCAATGTCCAGGGCTGGATTGCCACACACACACACACACACACACACACACACACACACACACACACACACACACACACACACACACACTTTCTACAGAATTCCATAATGAGCATTATAGGGGTTTTTGTTATTTTTTTTGAGTTTTTTTTTTTTCTTGAAGGAATGTTTTAGAGAATGCATGGCTACTACCTGCGCTGTACCATACAGCAAGCAGGTCCACTCCATATAATCACAATTGTTGAAACCAGCACAGTAAGTTACTTCTTATTTATTTTAGAGTCTTGCTGGTCCATTCCAGTTTTGCCATTTGTGGAAACTGGCATGCTGTGATTCACTAGAAAAAGAAAGTCACTGCTCTTAATCATAAGATAGATTGATTATGTTTTGATATCTTGGTACATGCCTTCAACATCAAACAGATTTGTTAAAGTGGAATTAGGGCAGCTTTCCCAGGGAAGTGGGTTGTCTTTAGTGTGGTACCACCCATATTTGTGTCCTTTTCTTTATTTCAGATTTGCAGCATGTTGACAAGCATCACTTTTGCACATACTGGTTGTGTGCAGCAAAGTGAAACAGAGTACAGCTTCTCTACAGAATTCGACAAATTGATCTGGCGTTGAAAACAGTTAATGCAAGCATCATGCAAAAACGCAAGGTAAGGTTTTCTGTTTTTAGTGTTAGCTTAGCGCATGAACACACACACACACACACACACACACACACACACACACACACACACACACACAGAAGAACATACGTGTGCATGCACACACACACACACACACACACACACACACACACACACACACACACACACACACACACACACACACACACAAGTTAGGGTTCTGGTAACATTCTTCAAAGAGTTTTTGTCTTATTCCTTTGAGTGCGAATAATATGCCAAGTGACAAAATAGATTGCCAAGTCTTCTTTTTTTCATCACTGATTTTCCTTCTTTTTTTTTTTCTCTCTTTTTTTTTTTTTTTTAACATTTTCGTTTGTATGACAGAGTTCTGTTGGCCTGGAGACCAAGAGGGGTACACAGTTGATTACGGCAGAGTGGGAACCCTTTGCTCCTATCGGCCCCCAGGTGGCGTTCCATGCTGCTTGCGTCATCGAGGTGGGCTGTTTGTGCATGGTGGGGTAACACAGAAGGATGGGAAAGAACCCAGTCAGAATCTACACAGGCTGGACTTGAGTTCTGGAATGTGGTCTCAGGTAGGATGACTTATTCACTCTGTTTAGTGTGTTCATGGATTTATTCATTTTATGTTTATTTACATGTTATTGCTGATTTGTCCATCAGTTTTTTTTTCTTATTATTCATTCTCATTAGTTTTCTTTCAGTGAAAATCAGTTATTGCTTGGGCACAGTTTAAGCCTCACCTTGATGGGTTCCAATGCAGTCATCACTTGTGTGTATGCATTGTGATAGCTAGGCGAGGAGGATATGTGAAAGATAACCAGTTTGTGCATTAACCTTTTATTTTTTTTTTTGCTGCAACATAGTACCAGACGATACATCGTTCCATGATCGTGGACCATGACTGTGTGAACAGTGCATTGACATAGCGTCATTGGAGTGTTTTTTTTTTTTTTTTTTTTTTCTGTTCTGTCCCTCAAGTAAAGAATGAGAAAAAGATTTGCTTTTTTGGCAGAATTTTTCTAGCTTTGGACTTTGTATCGCAGTGTAATGATCTGGATCTTGATTGATTACAAAAAAACTGAGGTGGAGCAGCTGCTTTCAGTTGAGCTCTGAGAATGCCAGTGTGCTTTTCTTTTCAGATAGATAGCTCATGCATCTTCTGTGTCACTTAGCTGTTTAAGATGAAGTCACTTTCACAGCATGTCTTGTGACTGTTTCAGGAGGGAAACATTGGTAAGGTGTCAGGATTTTCCCTGTATGTTTTCTTGTATTGAATCAAAACTATGAAAATCCTGTGAAGGAATAAGCTTCCTTTTCTCCCCAGATTTTAAGATGGTTTTCTGATTGACTAGGGCGATGTTCAACCCGAGAAGAATAATGGCCATTGTTTGGGCAAGTAAGAGAAAAGAACCGTTTTCTGGAATAGCATGAAAATAACACAAGCATAGGCACAAGTTTATAAAACCATATTTTTTCACTTAAAATGTTACACAAAGTTTGTGACCATGATATCCTTTGTTTAGTCACCACTGAGCATGTTTGCACAAATGCCATATATGGTTATGCACACAAAAGAAACAGTTGACTTGGATCTGCTAACAAGTGTTTAGATATTTACATGCATTTGTTTTTCCTCATAGATAAGAACGCCTGGTGCCCCTGCCCTCAGCCACCACTGTGGTGTTGCCATTGACAACCGTTACATGCTGTTGATTGGTGGATGGAACGGACGACTACGCACACCCGATGTTTATGCCTACGATGTTCAGGAGGACCGCTGGCTGCCCATGACTACGGTGGGATTCCCTGAGGGGGGTGGTCTCAGCTCCCATACAGCAAATTTACTGAGCTCCTCAGAGGTACATGAATCTTATTATGCTCTCATTTCTTGAGAGTGGGAGAAAACTGGGGAAATGCAGTTGTACTGTTTGAAATTCCAGGACCTGTTTTGATAGCACTCAGCTTCTTCAGGACAATTAAGTCATTTAATGGCATGTACCAACTTTACATTTGAAGGAATTTTTTTTTTTTTGTTTTTCTGTTAGTCCAGTAAAAAGCTTTAGGCAGCACTGCACGATTTGGCATAAGAACATAGCGTCTGTTACTTGGGGAGAAAAAAAAAAATGAGGAACAGCTAACTTCATAGTTCAAGTCTACAAATATTCAAAGTGGCATCTCTTTATTGAATTTGTCTCTCTTGTTTAATAACATTTGGTAATTTGTAATTCAAATAGGACCTTGATTTGATGACAGTAGAGAAGGACCTTATTGGTAAAGTTTTTGTGACCAGGGGAGATGGCCAGATAAAAGACCAACATTTGAATAAGTCTTGATGACCAGCCATCGTCAGCGGAGTGGGCTAATGCGTAGGTCAGACATCTGCTAAGTTGTAGTCATGAGACCCTCTTCTTCAATTTTCTCATCTTAGCTGTTAATTCATTTATCTATCAGCTTAAAATCATGCGCAGTGTGGTCTCAAAAACTTAGCAAGACGTGGTGTAGCATATATGGACTAGTCCACATGCAGTGATGCCTCCTTGATGAAACTGAAACTGAAGTGGAGTGGGTTGGGCCTGAATGTAAAAAGATGTGGTAAACATGCCAAATAATGCAACAGACCATGCACACAGGGCATGCACAGACTTGCCACTTCAGTGTGAACTCTGCACTTTGATATCTGAGAATGTGGACAAAAACAGCCTAGCTAATGGACATTGGCGTGGTGCTGGACAGAGTGGCAGCCTAGCTAATGGACATTGGCATGGGCTGGACAGAGAGGCAGCCTAGCTTAAGGACATTGGCATGGTGCTGGACAGAGAGGCAGCCTAGCTAATGGACATTCGCGTGGTGCTGGACAGAGAGGCAGCCTAGCTAATGGACACTGGCGTGGTGCTGGACAGAGTGGCAGCCTAGCTGATGAACATTGGCATGGTGCTGGACAGAGAGGCAGCCTAGCTAATGGACATTGGCGTGGCACTGGACAGAGGCGGTCAGGGTCGTCCCGTCACATTTCTGACCTCACTAATCCAATGGAGCCAAGCTGACTGAAGTGATGCCACAATCAGTGGGGCCCACTCACTGCAGCTCTGCTGCTGACAGGACAGTTAAGGCTGTTTGGTGGTGGATGTCAGGATGATCAACCAAGGATGGTCTCATATGAAGTGGGTGGGGAGTTCTGTACTCTCTCCCTTTCATGCCTTTTTTTTATTTAATGTTTAAAACAAACAAAAAGAAAAAAAGACAAGGAAATAAATGGAAAACTAACTGCATGCATACAAATACATCCCCTTCTTTTCCCCTCCCTCCACCCAACCTGCTCGTACCCTCGACAAAGAAAATCCTAAACAACAACTCAGAAAAAAAAAAAAAACCAACAACAACAAACCAACCAAAGAAAAATCAAACTAGGTCACATATAGCATTAGATTGCCTGACATTAATAGAGACTGAATTTGTGGTTTCAGTATCACTCGGTGATTGAAAATGTAAATCTGCTTATGTATATTATCATAGATTTCCCTATATACTCAAATTCTTATTTTGTAGCAGTCAGACTATCAAAAAAAATTCGCTGTAAAGGTGCGTTGCACAGGCACAGTTTTGCTCAGCTTTCAGTGTGTGTGGCGTGTGTGTTCTGTGTTAACAAACTGGTTAAGTTTCTCCAGAAAAAAAGATGTCTGGGGATTTTCAGGTTTTGGTGATTGGTCGTGAAGGCAGTCTGCGAACTCAGCGTCGTCATGGCTGCGCCTACCTGCTGTCAGGAAGGGTGGAGTCTGGCCGGTTCAAATACAGTGAATACAGCCAGGCTGTGTCTTCACGTTCAGGCCACAGCTCCACCTTTGTGGGCTCCAAGCTGTACATCATTGGGGGCCGCAGTGACCATCTGTTGGAGGTAGGTGGACAGTCTCGTGAATTGTGGTGGGCTTAGAACAGCACAGTCAGTGTGGGTCAGTGTGGGTGTTTAGTCAGCACTCACTACAGTGTGACAAACTGTGATGAGCTTGAAGCTGTTGATCATCAAGGTTTTCAGGCATCTCTTGCAAAGGTGGTTTGGCAATGGTGTGAACTGTTACAAGCTCCAAGCTGTGTATCATTGGGGGTCTCGGTGTTCACTTGTTGGGGATGATTTGTAGTGGGTTCCATGCTGTATGATCATTGGAGGCCACAGGAGCACTTGTTTGAGCAATTTGACAGTCTAAGTTGTTTGTGGGGGCCAAATCCTACAATGGTTTGCAATGATTTGTTTGTTCAAGGAAATCTAAGGTTTGATAGTTGTGGGTTCATAGGTGTACAGTCCTTAGGACTGAGTAGATCACAGACCAACTGATGTGTGTGTGAACTCTCTCCCCCGTGGGGATACCGGGTGGGGGGGTGTCTTTTGTACAAATAGTTCCCCCTCCTTCTGGACATTCTGTGCTAGTAATGCCCCCTTTTTCTTTCCTTTCGCTCTCAGTAACTCTGTCTCCTCCTTTGCTGTACTGTTGTCTACTGTCCTTTCTGTCTACAATATTTTATCTATCTTTTTCCACCTCTTCCCACAAATTTCTGCACTCACTCAACAAAGTCGGGGTGAACTGACTATACTCTTGGGTATAGTGTGAGTATCCCACAGGGTAAAACGAGTTCGCATGCTACCAGATACTGGAACACTGAAGAAGAAGTTGTGGACTCTTATTTTACATCAGTGGGGAAGGAGGGAATATGGGATGGTGGTGGAAGGGTTATGGTCGTCATGTATTGGAGGTCGTTTGATAATCTGACTCACAGGTGTGGATTCAAAACAATACAGTATAATTAGGAGGGTCACTGTGATTATTTGTTAGAGATCATTTGAGAATGTGATTGTTGTTAGTTCAACTTGGGAGCCACAAAGATCCTTTCCAGGCTTGGCAATTGCCCACTTGCATGTAACATGTACCAGCTGTTTTGCCTCTCATGTTGGAATTACAATAATTTTTGATACAGGAGAGGTTTCGGGGATGCAGAGGGTTGACGCCCCTGGGGAGGGGTCAGAAACAATTATCACAGACATTCAGACAGAAATGTGTTCATTTTGGCATCTTACTGACACACCGACACAATCATCTCCCACCCTCCTGTTACCAAACACAGTCACCACCCTCCTGTTACCAAACACAGTCACCACCCTCCTGTTACCAAACACAGTCACCACCCTCCTGTTACCAAACACAGTCACCACCCTCCTGTTACCAAACACAATCACAGAGTGACTCTACTGAAAGGGAAGAAGACCAGAACATGAATTACAGAGACAAACCGTGGCACAGAAACGTATAATACCTGTCGTCACACACGTACCCTTTGAATGCTAGAGAGTTATTGCCCTTTTCCTTTTGAATTGGGGTATTCTGCTGGAGCAGAAGACTTTTCATTCCACCCATATGCTGCGGCGGCTGGAGTAGCTCAGTTGGTAGAGCGCCGGGCTTGTGATCCTGGGGTTGTGGGTTCGAATTTCGGTACAGGGGGATTTTTCCCTTGAGTTAAGCTTGGTTCTGACTCCATTCCCCATACAGTCCTTCGAATGAGACTATAAAACGAGATTCCGTGTGTGAACGCATGCACATCTTGCACACACGTAAAATCCCATCACCAACTTTCAGAGGAGAAAGCCAGTTTGGCCATTGGTATGGATGACACGTTACATGTAGCATGCACCTTCCCCGAAGATGGAGTTTGGCTGCCTTAATGGTTGGATTAAAAAAAAACGTCATACAGACAAAACTCCACTGCCTGTCTATACAAGCAGTGTCCACAGGAGTATCAGCCTGCATACGCAGAAAGAAAGAAAGAAAGGAATCCGTATGCTGTGCCAGCAGCCCACAGACAACAAAAAAAAAGAAGTCACTCCACATGTTGTGTTGATAGAACTGAGACAGA
The DNA here is from genome assembly GCA_016801955.1 of Conus betulinus. Taxonomy (NCBI): domain Eukaryota; kingdom Metazoa; phylum Mollusca; class Gastropoda; order Neogastropoda; family Conidae; genus Conus; species Conus betulinus. Next base: position 118,142 of record JADBJO010003038.1, on the reverse strand, counting down.
AACAAGTGTACCTCCATAAGTGTGCCCTGCACAAGGCCAGGGAAGAAATGTTTGCTGTAGGCAGCCCCATGTGGGTGACCACTTGTCCAGCCCTCTACTTGCACACCAGTTCAAGATAAACATCCACTAAACATATCAGTCAACTGTCAAAGAGACATGCTTCATGGCAAAAACCGTTAAAAATGCCTGCTTTGTGAATAGGAGCATAAAAAGAGATAGCCACTAGCTCATTGTTAACATTTAGCCATGTCTGATGAAAAGGGTGAGATAGTCTGTCGCCAGCAGAATTCTGTTTTGTGGCAGTTGGTCCTTACTGATCATGCTCAATGGAGGTGGGTGGATCAGGTTGTTCTGGGACACTTCACCCTTTGTTTGGTCAAGAAATTTGGTAATGAACTTAGTGTTGAGGGACAGAGGACAATGACAAAACTGGTAGGTGATACATAGTCTGGCTGTCATTGTGTAAAGAGGTACACAGAAGAGGCAAGTCCTCAAATGTGACTAAAAGCAGGTCTGGATTGATTTCTTTTTCCAGGTAGCGGCTGGTTTCACTCCTCCGCCTGCTGTCCACTGCAGCCTCATGAAGACCATTACTGAGGCTGCCAAGTCGGGTAACCTCAAAGACCTTCCCAAAATGCCTTGCGGTCGCAAGCATCACGTCACAGTGGCTGGTCCGGGATTAGTGCTGGTTTACGGTGGGGAGACATTTGACGGACGCAGCCGTGAGCCAGTGGGAGAGATGATTGCCATTCTCTTCACACCTGGCCCCCAGTTCTACACCTTGGGTGTGTCCCGTTTGGGCCGGGCAGGTCATGTGTGTGTGACAACGGAGGAGAAAGTTATCATGCATGGAGGACTGGGGGGCCGCACCGATATTTTTGGAGATGCCTACGAGCTGAAACTGCGTTCATGAGAATGGGAAAAGCTGGTGTGAATGCGACGACCCCAGTGGACAGGAAACATGGAAGAGCGCTGATCAGGCATAAAAAAAATACTGCATGTCAGATGGAAGCATGTCGCTCCAGACAAATCTGCAGTGATGAGTCATAGCACTTTCAGTGCATCTGAAATGACTCAAAGTGAAGATGATTCCAGAAAACAACCCATGCAAGCTTGGTGAAGTAAGGCAAAACAAACTGCCAACAACCTTCATCAGGTAATGTATACCACCTGACAACAAATGTATTCTGAGAATATGATGATTCTAAAAAAAATCATAAGATTGTTTCATGTCTGCTGATGAGCACAAAGAGTTGAGAAACTAAGATGAGAGTCTGTGGTGATTTGGGTCATCCGTCATTCCAGCTGAATGAGAGACTCTGTCTGCAGTGTTCACGTGCAAACACAGTGTCAAAGGCTGTTTCCATCTGTGGTGATTTGTATTGTCTGTGATAGCAAATAAAGAGTCTATATGGTCATTTCTAGTGGGGAAACTGTTAAAACAGAACTGTTTTTAAAAAGCGAATTCTGTGATCAACAGAGAGCCTATCCCATTAGAAACCGTTTCTGTCTGAGGTGATTTGTATTGTGTGTGACAGCAATCAGTTAAGAGAACCTGTGGTGTCTTTAAGTGATAAACTATTTCAACCATTTGGAAAAAAAAAAAAGATTATTTGTATAAGTGAGAGAATTTGTCATATTTGAGCGACAGTCTACTGTCAGCTGTTTTTAACCTACATGGATTTGTATTTTCTGTGATAGCAAATAAGAGAATCTGTGTTTTACAAAAGAGAACCGTTTACCAAGAAATCTTTGATTTGCATGGAGTTCGATAGCTGCTAGAATCCATTGGCCTGTAGGCTGTACTGTACTTAAACTGTACATAGTGAAGAATCATCTGGGGGAAATGTCTCTGTAGATGAACACTCACGGTTTTTGTGGTGTGTGTAGAGAGAAGATGTTAAAAACAAAGTGTGAAGCGTCCTGTGTTTACACAACCACACACACACACACACACACACACACACATACAAACACATACACACAGACGCGCACACACACACACACACAGTCAACCATGAACTGAAAACTGCATTTGTTGAATTTGTTCAAAAGCAACAGCTGTGATGAGCTAAAAATCAAATATGAGATCACAACGTAATCTGTTTAGATTCAGTTGGGGGATAGTATGGCATTTATTGACTTTCGTGACAAATGGTAAATCTTATGACCGCTGGCTGGAGTTTGATATGTTAGATCACAGTAAGACTTTAGTATCATGGTAGGAGATTGCACTGTTCAGTTTTTAAACAGTGTTGCTTTTCTGAAAGCTTTCTACTGTTATTGTTATCTTTAATATTCACATGTTGTATGGATTGAATGCCCTTGGCATTTACAGTGAATAAGTACACACACATCAAACTAGAAAGCGAAGAAACAAGAACAACCAGAGATGCACAATGCATTCCACAGTCAAACTCGCCCACTTACCGTCCCACCCCCTTCACCATCTGTCCCAGATCTCTCAGATAAAGGCAGCTAACTTACTATCTCTCAGATAAAGGCAGCTAACTTACTATCAGATAAATACACACCGACATTCAAACACAATATGATACTCCCCAAACAATGGCAGTGCTTATTTTGTATATGTGACCCCTCCAGCACAAACCACCAGTAATGACTCGAGCAGGCCATTTCGCTATGAGGGACAAAAATAGGCAGTGGTGGTCAGTCTGTGGCCATTTTTATCTATTTATTTTTTTTAATATTTTTCTAACATTCTACATTTTTATGTAGCAGAATATGTTTGCTTTAAACCATATGCTAAATTTGTGAAAACAATGAGATTATGGAAAATATGTGGGAGGGTTTGCAAAACTGAAGTTGTTTTCTCAAAATGGTCATAACCCATCCCCATCAGATAGTCATGAATTTGTTATTATTTGATGCAGCTGATTGATTCCTATATCAAATTAATCAGGAAAGTTTGCAACTTTTATGTGCATCTCAAAACTCTCAAAAATCAGGGTGTGGCTGGTTTTGTGGAGGAGGGTCACCGTTGGTTTGGAAATGTTCTCAGGTTTTGTTGCTAATTGTGTGTGTGTGTATGTGTGTGTGTGTGTGTGTGTGTGTGTGTACCTTGTGGGGCTTGGCCTTATGCAGCTCATTCTGGCTCTCCATACATATCAACATGTACATTTGTCCTTTCCACAGCCCCAACAGTGCTAGTCAAGTCATTGTAAGGCAACCCACCAGAGGTGACACTGCACTGCTGCAGAGTCTCTGAGTCTATGTTCAGTGGTGTCTGTTCCAATTCAACAAACATAACACCACGATTTAACCCCCCTGCTGATGATGATGATTGCCTGGTTGTGGAACCAGCAATGGTGATGGTCCCACTGAAGGGCACCAGCACATTATCCAGTGACAGTCCCTGTGAACTGATCGGTTCCAATGACTGACACAAACTCTCCACATGCTGAGGAAAAAGAAACTCATGTCACCCCGACAGCAGGCATGAATGGGCACAGATTTGGGGGCCTTTTTTTAAATGATGATTAGTGAAGGTGAGGATGTTATCGTGTTGCATTCTAATCACAGATTTCATGACAGAGGTGTACTTTGAGCTACCTTTCATAACGTGTCCTGAAGTCAGCTAGGCCTGAGAGATACAGACACCTGCAGTGTTTGTCAGGAAATTTGAGCAACTCTAAGAGACATATCCATTAAGAGGATGAATCTTGACTGTGGGGTCCCCATCTTCTCATTTGAATACATAGCACACTCAGTTCTGGGTAAGAAGCAGTTATGGCCCCAAACTCGCACAAATAAATGCTTCTGATAGGAATTGAACATGCTAGCTCCCTGCTCACAAGTATGCAAAGCTAACCACAGCACCAAGATGGCTGGTTGATGCTGGTGGATGCTGCATTGCCAACCCCCTCCCCCTCCCAGTCTATTTAAGTTCTTTTGCAGAATGAAATCGCAAGTTGTTCTGATTTCTGCATTGGGTAAACAATTGTGTAGGATGACAAATTATAAACATTCATAGATCAGTTTAATTATTGAATCCTATGTCAACTTGAGTCTTAAAAGATTACCTCATTGATGAAGTTTGTTTTTAAAATATTATCCATTTGGCATTGTTATTGTTTTGGTCTTTTTGTTAAGAGTGTGTGTGTGTGTGTGTGTGTGTGCGTGTGTGCATGCATGCACACCATAAATGAAGCCATTTTCTTCGATATAACTTTCATTGTAAATTTTTTCTAGTTGTCTGTAGGAGAATTTGCTGTCCATATTCTGCTAAACTGAAATTTCTTCTGCCCCCAAAACATAAAGAGGTGTTTTGAAAGGGCAACCAGGTGTTATTTTTTTATTTTTTTCCCTTGACAAGGGAAGCATGGTAACCTACTGTATTTTGAAGGAGATTAAAACAAATGATATGAATTTTGGACTCATTTGTGTATCTAAGTGATTTTGTGTAATCACACGGGTTTGATTGGTTGTGTGTGTGTGTGTGTGTTGTGTGTGTGTGTGTGTGTGTGTGTGTGTGTGATGACGGGGTTGTGATAAGCTATGTTAGCTTGGCTTTTGCATGGCAGTTACAAATGTAATCCAATTCAAATTGGCATAATGATTACAGACATGACCTTTCCAACAAACTTTTGCATGAAAAAGTCCATAAATCTGAAGTTGATACTTTCATCAACGTTTTCAGTATTTCAACGCTTTTTTTTTTTTTTTCTTAGAAATGATGACCAGGTGTAACTAGTGCTTTAATGTTGATTATGTGGAGGTTATAAATCTGCAGTTAACACTTTTTATCAATGTTTCACTATCTCATTATTTTCAAACATAGTGATTTGGTACAACTAGGGCATTAATGCTGATTAATAAAATTATATTTCATGCAAACATTGTGACGAACATTAACTTATGCACAATGAAGATCAGACCAGTTAAGGCAGTCACTATGAAGCAGAGGAGCTGATGCAAGGAACTTTCTTAATAAGCAGAGAACGCTCTCTAAGATGCATCCATAAGGTGAATGCAAAACCATTGTGGTGTTCCAGTCTTCCCATTTAAATCCATAGTGTGCGTAACTCTTAGGAGGAGATAGGCTGGTCTGAAAAATCCACATCTGAAAGCCTCGAACTGGAACTGAACCCATAATGTTCCAGTCTGTGTTCTAGATTTCTTACCAAAATAAACACAGATAGGTTACTTGTAGATATAACTTGTCAAATAAAGCGAAATGTTTTAAACCATTTTGTGGTGAACTAATGAATGAAGCCACATGAAAGCAGCAGACTAAATAACCCTGCTTGTTTCCACCACCACATTACCAAGTACTACCAACCCATCCATCAAGTTTCCTTTGCAAGTAGTTTAAAGATTCAGCAACGCCAATAGTGCTATTATGATACCATCAAACAAAGGTGTATTGGTGATGGATGGAGAGAAATAGAGTTTAATAAGTAAAAGATCTTTTCCATATATTGGTCCATATTAAGAATCCCCTCCTGGCGAAGGACAAAGTGAGGAGTGTAGGTCTTCCCAGTGACTGTGCTAGTCTTTCAAAACCAGCCAGGCAAGCTCAGTGAAGGCAAATAGGTCAGACAAAATCAATCGTCTGAACATCACAGTCTGTGAAAGTCAAGCACACAAATGCAAGTCGACTTTCTCACTGGTGCTTCATGCTACCACTCATCATTTTGTATTTTGTCATTTGAACCGTTAAAACATTGGTGAACGTGATCCCTGTTTTCCTCAGCACTTTGGTGGTGGTCCATGACTGGAATAAGGACACTGGAGTTGGTGTAGCATTTCACTCTGCACCAGAAACAAAATTCAGGTGAACACCATACTGAGTTGGGATGAAGACTGGTGCAGAGAAAGGGAATTACATGAACGCATTACTCCTGAAAACATAAGCCATAATCTGTGCTTAATTTTTTTCCTGAAGTAAATATTCTGCTATAACACAAATATGCCTTTGCTTATTTCTAGCTTACAAATATAACCAGGCAGATAAACTAATGGCTCTGGCCAGTCTGTCTGCAGATGACATGCCCATCCACAGGGCAAGTATTTGTGTGCATAAGTGTGTTTGTATATGCTGATCAGTCTAGTAGTTCTCTGATGATTTCTAACTTGGAAGGCCTATTTTCCGTGACAGTTTGAAGGTCACTGGAGACCGGCTCTGTGGTACCATGAAAACGATCATGGTGGATCATTTACCACACACACACACACACACACACACACGTTATAGGCACTTGTACATATAAATTTGTGTTACTCTTTGTTTTTAATGGAAGGTGAAACTGCAACACAGAGTTGAACATTGGATTCTACAGACATAGAATGACCTAAACTTGAAAAAGGAAAAACGCTCAAAAAATGTATTGCACTTGATATTCATGTATAGCACTGACACAAATTCTCATGTTAAAGATTTCATTCATGAGCAACAACTGTAAGACCCATATGTTATCAGCAATTATAACTTAATCACTTAATTCAAATGTTAACAGAGAAAGGATCGAAAGGATTTAATGTAAACTTTCAGATTCTGTTTTAAATCCCAAAATAATGTATTCTCTCATGTTCTATTTCATGCTGTATATAGACCAGCTGACCAATGGAAACAATTCAATAATATATCCATGTCCCTCCCCTCTTCATCTTCTTTTCATGCGCACACTCTGTTCACTCCTTGTCATATATACTTGTAACATACAAAAAAAAGTATAAATAAATCACAATTTAGACCATGTTAATCATAGTATTCAGATATGACTTTGCTCTTCATGTTGAAACCACAGCAAGAGACTAACCACATGGCAAGCAAAATCCACAAATTACAGCATATATTAGCAATGAATATGTATGGACAACTTCACATTAAAATGTGAATGACTGATGACTGAATCAACAAATACCCACTATCAAAGTCATTCCCTAATATTCTTACACGGTGCTTTTTTCTTCCTTTTTTAATTTTCATATGCAAATGATTAAAGCAACTACTTCACATTAATCACAGCTGACATTTCCTCACCATGTTTCCATGACAAAATTATAACTCTAGTGACTCCATGTTTCTGCTCAGCATGAAATGTTACTGGAGTAGACATAAGTGAATCGATCACACACACACACACACACACACACACTCCATGAAGGATGACGAAGACTACATATGTTAGCACATTTGAATTTGGTAAAGGAATGTGAAACTATTCCTTTTTACCAGTTCAATACAAGTGCAGAATATGGGCTTGGAAGAATAAGCTTCAACTCTTTAACGCTTCCCAGTTGACACCCTGTGCAACCTCTCCAGCCCAGCTGATCTGCTTGAATGGAAGGGGCACTTCATGTAGATTTTAATATCTCTAGGATTATCTTATCAAAAGGCAAACAATTTGAAATGCATGTTGCAACATGATTTTGTATTAACATATAATGATTTTTTATTTTATGTAATGTGATGCATTTTCAGACTGTCAATGCTTTGACAAATTTAAACATTATAAGCATAAAAAACACTGATAGATTGAATTACTTGGCAATATGAGAAATGAAGTTTTGTATGTTATCTCCCCTTCCAAGTGGCTTACTGCATGTTCATGGGTTTATAAAGCAGTTTCAGCTGACAAGCTGTTTCACCTGAAAGCTGTCTGGGCACAGGCTAGAGTAAGATTCAGTGGTGCATGAGCAGCATTAGGACCTAGGGTTGAATGAATTAATCATCAACAGCCTGTGTTTCCACCATGAATAGACAGTGATCCACTTTCAGTTACAGTGACGTATGTGGATAAACCACTCCTTGCCGACTAATTGAAATTCTAAGTTAGTGGTTTTTGTTCAGAAAACATGACTGGTTACTTGAAATTATTTGCTTTCTTCATCCCCTTCACACACACACATGAGCATGTACACACACACACACACACACACACACACACACACACACACATATGCATGTCCCAACAACCAAGTCGCATTCAACTTGCTCAAACAGTTGAAATACTTGCAATGGAAAATAAAAATTCCCTCAGGCCATATGACGTGGCATTTGTTTTTGAAAGGAACAAAACAGCACCAATAAGAGATGCCAGCAATGCGCAAGCGTTTTTTCTACTGTTGACTGTGCTTTAAGACAATCTTCAACACCTCACTGATTGCCTAAAGCACTACTGGTAAAACAAGAATATGTAAAATACCCTGATTGCAGCAACTCATTGCAAAGGTGCTTTTTTTTTGTTTTCCATGAGCTTTCTTTCCCACAAAAATAATCACTTCCAGAAGCAATGTTCTGTACATTTCGTAAGCTGAATGTAACCCATAGCTCGTGATTTCAAACCACTGAAAAGAATCAATGACTGACTTTTTCCACAGACAACGCATACATCTAACGCTGAATTCAAATTATCACATGTGGTTGCTGACTACAAATTGAGCAGCCATGCTATCATCTTCCTAGCTACTTCAAAGCAGTAACGTCTTCATCTCTCATTCCCCCTACAATTGTGGAGTATCAGCATCCCCTGCTATCACAGAACAAATCAAATCTGTCAATGTACAGGCTTGCAGGAATCTGTTAGGAATGACAAGAATGAAACGTCTTTATTACAAGGACCCAGAGGGTAAGCTCTAACCATGAGATGATCTGTAACTGTCAGCAGCTAAAATACATGCCTGCACACTGACAATTGATGTTTTTTTTTTCTGTCCCATCTTCTGTGCTCCCTCAGTGGCATTGCACCATGCCGCTCATTCCCACCACCAGTCAACAGCCAAAGCCCAGCCCAGCCCGACCCACTGTAGTCCCAGCATTGGCAATCCATAGGGAGCAGTCAATGTCAAGCTGCCATGAGGCAACCCACCAAAAGAGACACTGCACTTTGAGTCACTTCAGTGGTGTTCAGTGGTGCCTGTTCTGATCCAACATACGCAGGACACCACCTACTAAGCCCCCTACTGACGACAATAGTTGCTTATTTGCGGAGCCAGTGTGAGTGAGCTCTCCCCTCCCTGGAGGGTACTACTACATCCATCCAACAACCCATTTAGCTAAGTGTTGCTTTTTATTCAAAGTCTATCCACAAGCTTTTTAGTGATATCCACAAACACACAAGACCTTGTTAAATCAACTGGCATTTTCTATTAAAAAAAAAAAAATACTGGCAACACTTAAAACCATGATTGTTGGACTAGATCATTCCTTTCCATGGAAACTTACAAACCTATCAGTTTTTGAAGACACGGGGCAATTATCTGACATTTTGTTAAACAGTTCTTTAATATTTGGTCCCATTTCACACATTCCTTCTGGACACAATCACAGTCACCTTCTGACTGGGTCATGATCACTTCATGCGTGTAACGCTGATCCACATTTTACAATGATGCCAAAGTCAAAAGGCTCCACCTGATCATGGTCCCTGCATGCACACAAGCAAGCTCTTCTGCAACACTCTCACAAAAAAAGAACCTGTCCTCAGGTCATCTCTTTGGTTCTATAATTCCAGGTTGCTGTGGCACCGATCACGATGATTTGATCAGTGAGCTTTGATCTCATCTCCTGCGTTCTCCACAGCTGAAGGAAGGATCACTCCTGCTCCCACTGCCTCGCGAGTCAAGGAGGCCAGTTGCCTGGAACATAATGACGATATCGTTACTCATCCCTCTTTAAGAAAAATTTAAGACTGGGCTTGGTACACTATTCAACACAAATACTGAAAAGACAGAAAAGGTTTCAGACAATATTTCCATAAGGACTTGGGATACAAACACCAATCAAGGAACATGGATTACACAAGAAGTGGAGATGTTTTCAAGTGTCCTCAGTCATACCCACTCTGTTCATTCTCTGTCCTCTTCTCCTGTCTTCTTGCCTTAAAAAATTAGTTAACTTTGCCCAAATATTCATACACCAAATATACATTTGATAATCAAAAGAAAAACCTCACTTCTCACATTCTGCAGAATTATGCAAGAAATATTTGCATTCTGTTTGTTATGCAAATGTGAAAATGGAACCTTCTACACATACCAGTTGATACAGATAATTCAATCTCGCTGATGAAATACTCAGCAGTTTGCTGAAATTTTTTCTTGGGGGTGGGGGTGGGGGGAGTATGCTTTTCATGTTCTACCAGGTATACACTTAACAAAATACCCTGCTATCAGTTCCTTCCCCCCAACACAGCACGCTTGGCAGCACACTTACACACACACATACACAATCCTTCAATTCCTCTCCCTCCCACTGCACAGTGGTACATTTTGTTAAGTAACCAAATATTTCTCCTTCAACTACAGGCATGCTTACAGCACACTCATGCACAAGATTCTCCCAATTCTCCCCCGCCCCTTATACACACCACCCACACAAACACACGTCAAGCCAGAACTCACCTTCGCAGTTTGTTGACTTTGGAGGTGAGTTCCTTGTCGTACTGTCGGATCTTGGTGATCTCTGTCCACGCTTCTTCTTGAGGACCTGGGTTCACCTGGCCCCGCAGGTACAGCCCGTTCCACAGGGTCTGACACACCACACAGACAATGCTCACACCTTAGGTTCACCTGATCCCACAGGTATAGCCCCTTCCACACAGGTTCACCTGACCCCGCAGGTACAGCCCGTTCCACAGGCTCTGACACACCACACAGACATGCTCATATCCTTAGGTTCACCTGGCCCCGCAGATACAGCCCCTTCCACACTGGTCACCTGATCCCACAGGTACAGCCCCTTCCACACAGGTTCACCTGGCCCAGCAGGTACAGCCCCTTCCACAGTGTCTGACACACCACACCAACAACGCTCACATCCTTAGGCTACCTACTTCTGCCTGTTTCTTATTCCATGTTGCTTGCTGCCTCGTCTCCCATGTGCTCCTGGTGTGATAAGACTCCTACTACTCGGCCCCTGCCTCCCCTTCATAGCCACACCCAGAATTGTTTTTTGTCACAGTTCAAGCCCCAGCAGTCCAAAGGAAGGTATCAAAGTAGGGTCACTAACTCCCTCACAGACCGTGCTAGTTTGAATTAGCTTCAGCAAAGTGCCCAGATTTTTGCATGGCTGAAAGCTGAAAAACAGCTGAGAGAATGCACTGCATGTACACTGCTATCCCTCCACACTCTTGCTGACGCTCATGCAAAGCAGATGTGCTTGTTGTTTTTTTCAATGCAATACATATATGTTTCAGTCTCTAGTTTTCGGCGGCCGGAATAGCTCAGTGGTAGAGCGCAGACTCATAATCTTGGGTTGTGGGTTCGAATCTCCGCCGGGCCGTTTCAGTACAGAAGGATTTTTCCCTCGGAGTTAACACTGCTTCTGACTCCATTTCCCATACAGTCCTTCGAATGAGACTATAAACTGAGGTTCCATGTGTGAACACATGCATAACATCTTGCACACACGTCAAATCCCATCACCAACTTTCGGAAGAGAAGGCCAGTTTGGCCACTGGTATGGATGACATGCCACACATAGCATGAACCTTCCCCAAAGTTGGATATGGCTGCCTTAATGGTGGGATAAAAAAACGGTCATACACACAAAACTCCACTGCCTTTGTAGGGTAGATGGGATTAATCCTTGCCTGTCTATAAAGGGGGTGTCCGCAGGAGTATCAGCCTACATACGCAGAAGAAGAAGAAGAAGCCTAGTTTTCACATCCCTGTCTTGGTTCAGGTGTCTAAGACCATCAGCGCTCCATGAACACATTTTCCTATGATGTGTTTGGAGTGTCCCACATTCTGCGCCCTGCTTCAGTGCCATTGTGCTCATACCACTCATTCCAGCTCCTCTATGTACATGGCCATATCCAGGCTGATAGTGTCGCAGCCCCCTTGTCCACCATTCAGAGACAGCAATCAATATCAATTAATGTTCCCATTCCAGCCAGTGCATTTGTACCATAGCGTTCAAGTACTTCGGCTATTTGGATGATCCCTGGAGTCTTTTAGCCAGGGTACGACAACAACAACAACAATTGTTATGAGGAATCCCATCAGAGACAAGGCATTGCTGCTGAGTCATTCCGAAGGAGTTCAGAGGTGCCTGATCAGATCTGATTTACGCAAGACACCACTACCTAGCCCCCTACTGATGACAGTAATAGCTGAGTCACGCAGCTAACCTGAGTGACAGTACCCCCTCCTGAGGGCACCAACAACATGTTTCTCTGGCCACAGTCCCAATACACTTGCTGATTTCAATGATTCTGACATGAACTCGCCATGCCTACAGACATGGACAGACAACCTTGTCTCAGGTCATCACAAGAACAGGGCATGAAGAGCCATAGAACTTGAGGATAATGAAGACAATGCTGTGGAGTTTCTCTCTAGTGAAAGACCACATGACAGATTAGTACTCCTACCACAATATATTTCAACATCAGTCAGGCCAAGAGATGAAGACCCCTGCAGAGCTAGTCTGGAAACTGCAACGGTCTCAGAGGCAGCCACTCAGAGGATGATTTATTTGGCTGTGTGGTTCCAGTCTTGTAACTGAAGCTCACTGTTCACTCAGCTCTGGTGGGAGGCCAAAAAATCCCACAAATAAATGCCTTTGATGCAGATGAAGCCCACTGTCTTCCAGCCTGCGAGCCTGCTACACTGACACTGACCTTGACAAGGGCAGTCGGTCTACCCTTTTCAGGTCATTTCTTGGCTTGGAAATAGGGATACCATCAAAGCTCCCACTGAAAAAACACACAAAAAAATGGCTGAAATTATAGGACAAGACCCCCCTCCCTGCTCTCCCCCCAAACACAAACACACGCACCCTCTCCAAATTATCCCCCAAAAGTATGGAACTTGCATTAAAGAAGGAGCAATCTGATGCCAGCCTGAGCACTGACTGGTGTATCCTCCACGTTTTGATTCAACACAACCAGAAGCACTTGTTCATTCAGCTTTTGCTGATCTCTTCGTGTTGGCAGTGTCTTGCTAAAGCACAACAGCAAAACGTGATATGGTTTTGCCTCCAAATGGTCTGACAAATGGTGACATCCTGCACTCAAGAAGGAGAAATCTTGTGATGCCTTTGTTATCTACCAGCCTGCAGACACTGTAGCCAGCTCTCTACAGATTCTACAGCCACATCGCCCCTGCCCACCTCCCCCTCAGTATTTTCCAATGAAAACATCCTTTTCTTCTCATATCTGCCCCTCTAAATAAATGCCTTATCTCCATTTGGGTGTGGAACATCACCAGATCATGACGTTATTAGAAAAAACAAAAGGGGGGGGGGGAGGGAGAACAGGGTGCTAACATTGCTTCCAATCCTAGTTAGCCAGCAGGAGTGACTGCCCTTAATAACTCAACTTTATCTAAACATGTTCAAACCAGCTCAGTTTTCTCTCTCTCTCTCTCTCTTTTTTTTTTTTTTTTTGGTGAAGGAATGCGCTTCTCTCCGGTTTTCAACTTTGTTGTTTTTTTTTCGGTACTATGGATTCCTAAAAACATTCTTGAATTGAAAGCGATTTTCCTTGCTCTGATCAACTGGTCTCAGATGCTGGAAGGCTATTACAGTGAGCAGACAGATACCTCCACAAAAAAGCAAAAGAAAAAAAAAAAGACCTAGTCACTCCAAGGCCTTGAACAACTTGGCAATGTCTCTGTCAGTCTGTGAAGAACTGTCTGCCTGTGAGACATTTCCCTGGCAAGCTGAACATCCACACAGACTCTCTGCAGGAAGGGCCAGATTGTCCCCTCAGAACAGATGCTGGACAAGGTTGTGTTCAGGTCGACATGCCAAACCCCCACATCGACCTGTAAGCCCGCAAGTGAAAGGAGCAGCTGTCAGTCCTTGTATCGTTTGCTCCAGTCTCCTCAGCTTTTGCTGTGGAGGTTTTGACATGGAGGTGTCTGCAATCTTTGGGGAAGGAATTTACCTTTGTGTTTCCACCCTCTCTCTTCCAGTTGTTAAAAAGCACCCAACAAAACCAAACAAAAACAGTACAGAGAGAAGTGCTAGTCAATTATCACTTGCCCCTAAACTGGACAAACAGTGGATCAATCTCCTATTCAGTCAGTCTGGTGAAGGTTCCCATTCTCCTACCCCTACGTCTGGACTTGCTGTCCCAGCCCAGACTGAGGAAATGGTACTCTGCGATCCTCTCTCCCCATGCCACCTATTCATCAGGCAACACCACTCTACAGACAGTCCTGTATGCCCTTTGGATATGGAAAAAAAACAACAAACAAACAAAGAACATCACGGCTGGTCTATCGTCTACCTTGAAAGTGTATGACAACATTGGAAGCTTTTTGCCAAAAGATGTACAGTCAGTCTAGGATTTTTCCCGTGGTAGCTGATATTGAAGACATGGCTCACTTTTCGCAAAACCTTCACAAAAAGCGTAAGACAGCTACTACTTTTAGGGCGTTCAGGTCAGCCATCGCTAAATCCTGTCAATTAATGGGGAGATACCTTGTATCATCCATGATCCCTTCCTTTCAGAACTAGTTGTTGTCCTGTCCCAAACCCAGATGATCAAAGGCGGAGCAGGACGACTGTGCAGTCAGAGCACTGATGAAGTCCCTTCAGAGGACAGAGTCATGGGCCTTGTGCCCCCTTTCATGGCATGGCCAGGTGGGTAATCTTCTAAAGCCCTACATGATATGCTCAAGATTTGGGCAGAGTTTTCACCAGGCTTATGCCTATGGCCAGAAACCGCATCTGCCCAGAGCAGTCACAAGGACGTATGAAGTCCAGGCTCTCTTCACCAGCTGCGCTCTTTGGGGAAGTTTTGCAGCTGCCAGCATTTGTCACGTCACAGGATGGAAGTCACACTTCAGCAAATTAACCTTCATGATGTGACTTAAGACGTGTACTGATGTAGGCTCTTGACTTCAGATATGTACTGATGTAGGCACTTGACTTCAGATATGTACTGATGTAGGCACTTGACTTTCAGACATGTACTGATGTAGGCACTTGACTTCAGACATGTACTGATGTAGGCACTTGACTTCAGACATGTACTGATGTAGGCACTTGACTTCAGACATGTACTGATGTAGGCACTTGACTTCAGACATGTACTGATGTGGGTACTTGACTTCAACTATGTACTGATGTGGGTACTTGACTTCAACTATGTACTGATGCACATACTTGACTTCAGACATGTACTGATGTAGGCACTTGACTTCAGACATGTACTGATGTAGGCACTTGACTTCAGACATGTACTGATTTAGGTACTTGACTTCAGACATGTACTGATGTGGGTACTTGACTTCAACTATGTACTGATGCACATACTTGACTTCAGACATGTACTAATGTAGGCACTTGACTTCAGACATGTACTGATGTAGGTACTTGACTTCAACCATGTACTGATGTACATACTTGACTTCAGACATGTACTGATGTAGGCACTTGACTTCAGAACGTACTGATGTATGTACTTGACTTCAGGCATGTACTAATGTAAGCAAATGACTTAAGACATGTACTGATGTAAGTACTTGACTTCAGACATGTACTGATGAAGGCACATGACTCCAGACATGTACTGATGAAGGCACTGACTTCAGACATGTATTGATGAAGGCACTTGACTTCAGACATGTACTGATGTAGGCACTTGACTGAAGACATGTAGTAATGTAGGCACTTGACCTATGACATGTGCTGATGCAGGCACATGACTTAAGAATGTACTAATGTAGGCACTTGACTTAAGACGTACTGATGATGTGGGCACTTGACTTCAGACATGTACTGATGTAGGTACTTGACTTAAGGCACTTGACTTGAGACATGTACTGATGTGGGCACTTGACTTAAGGCACTTGACTTCAGACATGTACTGATGTGGGCACTTGACTTAAGGCACTTGACTTCAGACATGTACTGATGAAGGCACTTGACTTCAGGCATGTGCTAATGTAGGCACTTGACTTCAGACATGTACTGATGTGGGTACCTGACTTCAGACATGTACTGATGAAGGCACTAGACTTCACACATGTACTGATGAAGGCACTTGACTTCAGACATGTATATGATGTAGGCACTTGACTTCAGACATGTACTGATGAAGCACTTGACTTCAGACATGCTAACGTAGGCACTTGACTTCAGACATGTACTGATGAAGGCACTTGACTTCAGACATGTACTGATGTAGGCACTAGACTGCCTCTGGGGGAACAGTTGCAAACAAGGTGGCAACACACCCCTGCTGATTTCACGTTAGACCACTCTGAATCGCTCTGTTGACACAGCACTTTCACAATATCCATTTGAATTTTCTGCACTATGTTACTGTGCACTTTGTTTCAGTTACCATTGCTATGTAAGTGATTTGTGTGCAAGAAGGTTTTTTTGAGATGGCACCATGTACCTGTAAAGGTATCTGAAGTGGCACTATAAAGGTATTTGAGAGAGGCACTATAAAGGTATTTGATGAAGTGGTAAGATAAATAATCACTGTATTTCTTGTGAGTCGGTGGGTGGGGGATCTTCTCCTTTTCTTGATGCTGGCTTGAGAAATTCTTCATCTTTGACATGTGCTTATTTCTTGTCCCTGTATGCCTTTTATTAGAGAAGACAGTGGGGACTAAGCCTTTTTGCCTCTAGATTAAACATGGAGACTATCATCAATGTCTCCCTCATGAAATAAGCATGCTTCCCAACATAATTTCCATATTTTGGCTCTTGTTTAGGCAGATAGGAGCGACAAAAAGGAATGTTACTACTGAAAGCAGTTTATGAAATACTTGCCTGTCCAAAGACTAGAATGCTTTCCCTGCTTTGCTGGGAAATTGTGCAAAAACTCAGTGAGTTCCAATATGTTTGATGAAGTGAACACACTAAGCGCAATCACTCTTGCTAGAACACAGGATTAATTTGGGGATCTCGATGATTTGGTATGTTTCATGCCAAGTTGGGATATGGCATTTGTTTGGATAGGTAAATGTTTTTCGTAAAAATTATTTTTAGTAATAAAACTGTCCATCTCTTCTTGTGTTGTTTGTTTGTTCGGTTGTTGGTTTTTTTTTTTGATTTGTGGTTTCTCAGTATGCAGTTTATGGAAGTGCATGAGTTGATTGGAAAAAGGGAGCCTGACCACTACGTCAGCCCTGTCCTTTGTACTGTCCAATACATGTACGTCACACTGAGGAAGGGAACACCGTAATGTAAAACGCCATGCAGACAGACTCACCAAACTTTGTGGAGCAACAGACGGCCAGATGACGGAGGGGTTGGGCTCGTACAGAGGGTTTATGTATTTCTGTATTGTCTCTGGGGTGTTTAGGTATGACCTGTGTGGACAAAGGCACATGACATTGTTAGGTATTTGCACACAAACTTGGATCTGATACCTATGCTAACATAGTCACGTACATTTGCGTACAAAAACACACACACATTTCTTACCCCGATATGAATGGATATTCATGATGTGAGCACACACGCACACACACACATACACACATCTATGTGCAAACACACACACACACACACACACACACACACACACACACACACACACACCACAACCATTTACCATTTAAGCTCACTAAAATCAGACCACAGAAATCTAGAGTAAACTAAGGCAAAAATACTGCGCTGCCTAACAAAGGACAAAAAAAAATTACTTTAACCAACATAACATGATTCAACCAAATGGGTCTTCTTCAGGGAAGACTGACAACACTCAAGACAATGAACAGGACAGAAAGTCACTTATCTCTTTGATCTGAGTGCAACCTTTGGTTTAGGGAAAATAACTAAAACTGGGGAATTGAACTGAAGTTGAAAGGGAGATAATACAGGTTATGATAATAAGAGTGGTTCTAGTTGCAAAGTGAAATGACTGCAGGCGGAAATCTAAACAAATCTTAAATAAATGTCAGTGAACCGCCCAGAGAAACGTGGACAAACGAGTCACAAGACAACACACAACGCATTTCGACCTCTTAGGTCTTCCTCAGGTGAAATAAAGACGGACAAAATAATCTGAAGCGATCAAAGCTAAGTGCATTTTCGTTATTTTGTCCGTCTTTATTTCACCTGAGGAAGACCTAAGAGGTCGAAACGCGTTGTGTGTTGTCTTGTGACTCGTTTGTCCACGTTTCTCTGGGCGGTTCGCTGACATTTATTTAAGATTTGTTTTAATAAGAGTGGTGCTTGATTTTTTTATTCTTTACTTTTTTTTTCCCAGAATATCTTTCTTCTTCTATCATTCATTGACTACAAAACCAAAGTCCAGCATTTTCAAGACATCTGTAAGTATAAGAGTTCTTAACCAGATTCTGTCTTTGGAAAAATGTTTAACATGACATCAACATGTTTTTATGTGCATTTTTTGTTCTTTCTTTATCATCCACAGGATAACTGTCCATTCTATTTTTGTTTTTTTTTTAACCAGTGCAGGTGATCATGGTGGTGGAAAAACATCTTCAGCTTCAAGTCTCGTATGACAGGGCTGGAGTCTGTACAGGTGTTGGGCTTCACTGAGAAATCTCCTCAACTCGGCTGTATCAAATAAGGACTGAACTCCAGATCTTGGATCAAAACTTACCCGCTGGCCCAAACAGGGTCCAACTAACCATGGCAAAATGAAACTTAAGACTGTCCATGGAAGAATAAAACTTAAGAGACTGACCATGGAAGAATGAAACTTAAGAGACTGACCATGGAAGAATGAAACTTAAGAGACTGACCATGGAAGAATGAAACTAAGACTGACCAGGGAAGAATAAAACTTAAGACTGACCAGGGAAGAATAAAACTTAAGACTGACCAGAGAAGAATAAAACTTAAGACTGTCCATGGAAGAATAAAACTTAAGACTGACCATGGCAGAATAAAACTGAAGAGACTGACCATGGTAGATTAAACTTAAGAGACTCACCATAGAGAGACTGTGCGTTCACTCAGTTGATGGTCCTTTCTCTCTGCTTCACTGTTGCAGAGGAATGTACCTACACAAAACAACTCACACTATTAATCAGTAACTGATCTGTCTCTCTCTCCTTCTCTCTTTTGCACTCTCTCTTTCACACACACACGTTTCAATTCACATGCATTCCAAATCTCAATGCACGTGTTAACTTTCCTCAAAGCATTTCGATCTTGCCGAATATGAGATGAGTGGTTTCTTGTTCTTCGTTTTCACTGTCCTAAATTTTATTTGTTTTTGCCTGAAGAAGACCCAAGAGGTCGAAATGCATTGTGTTTTTGTCCTGTACTTTGTTTGTCTCTATGTCCTTGGCGGTAACTAACCCCCTCTCCTTCTAAATTTTCCTCAAAGTCTCTGTGTCATGTGTGTGTGTGTGTGTGTGTGTGTGTGTGTGTGTGTGTGTGTGTGTGAGTGCGTGCATGTGTGCATCTAGTGTTTTATGACATGTGTACATATACCTATATACCTATCATGTATGCATGTGTATCTGTACCAGTTAAGAAAGGCACAGTGTGTGAAACACATAAAAAAAAATGGCAAAAAAGCACAGACTGGCAATATGCCTAATTTCACAAACTTAGAAATGACAACGCCCTCTGCAGAAATGAAGAAGACAGCAAAGCAATGGATGGGGGACACTGGAGCACAGAATGGGAGGGAAACAGAGGGAAAGCAAATGGTTTGGAGTTCTTGCTCTCTTGCTAATCCAGAGGGAAAGCAAATGGTTTAGAGTTCATGCTCTCTTGCTAATCCAGATGGAAAGCAAATGGTTTGGAGTTCTTGCTCTCTTGCTAATCCAGAGGGAAAGCAAATGGTTTGGAGTTCTTGCTCTCTTGCTAATCCAGATGGAAAGCAAATGGTTTGGAGTTCATGCTCTCTTGCTAATCCAGATGGAAAGCAAATGGTTTAGAGTTCATGCTCTCTTGCTAATCCAGATGGAAAGCAAATGGTTTGGAGTTCATGCTCTCTTGCTAATCCAGATGGAAAGCAAATGGTTTAGAGTTCATGCTCATTTGCTCACCAGAACAACT
>JADBJO010003038.1:73221-95721 GCA_016801955.1 Conus betulinus | reverse complement strand
GTGTGTGTGTGTGTGTGTGAGTATGTGTGCATATGCTTGTGTCTTTTACATGCATAAATGCTGCCTGAATATAAGTGCAACTGTATATGTATACGTTCAACTTTTAAAAAGTAGCAATCAACTCTTAATGCACTGACAGGCCTTTCCGAAAAAAAACAAAAAAAAAAAACAAAAAAAAAAACCCCTTACACACCAAAAAAAGTGACTAACCCATTGACAGTGCGGCAATCTTTGTCCAAAATCAACTGGGCAAGAGAGGTGACCAGCAGGGTAGTGTCTGTGCCTTCAGCTCCATGAACCAACACCGGGGTGCCTGGACACACAGATCACATGACACACTGATCCTGTCCCCTTGTTTTCATTTTGTACTCTTTTGCCCAAATATTTCATCCAACAAACAAAAATGAATAAATCAATCAATAAATCCAGGTAACCCTCGAAACATTCATGCAAACTCATACGATTCTTAAATAATGCAAAGGACAACTTTTCAACCCTGTTGCATTCCTAACAAGAGCAGCCCAGTGCTGCTTCCTGGGACGCCAGATTTCATAATGGGTGTACCCATGACCACATGAATAGTATCTTTTCTCACACTTTTGCCATGTGTGAACAGCTGGGGAGGCGTGGAAATGAATGAGAAAACTCCACTACAGTCCTGGAAGGACAAGGTGTTGAAACTGTTTTCGGAGTATGGTGCCTATTCATTCCATTCATGCAATGGGAAAGAAACACAACTGAACTGAATTTCACAAAGGCAGCTTTAACATCTGCTACCGAGTTCAACAAAAGGACTAGTTTTTGTGCGAGAGGATACAACAAGACATGGAAAAAAATATGAAAGAAGTAGACTGAAGATGAGCAGGAAATCGACGTATGAGATCAACAAAAGAAGAAAAAAAAACAGAGAAAAATGCTTCCGATCAATGTGCTGCTTGCTGTGCTGAAACTTGCCACTCAGCTGGTCAGCATCACCATCACCAACCGTCTGTTGCTGGCCGGTCTGACATGCTTTCAGCCAGACAACTGCTCACACTTGGATTCTTTTCTTCTTTTTCTTTTTTTTTTTTTCTCATTCAGATTTTT
Source organism: Conus betulinus (assembly GCA_016801955.1). Taxonomy (NCBI): domain Eukaryota; kingdom Metazoa; phylum Mollusca; class Gastropoda; order Neogastropoda; family Conidae; genus Conus; species Conus betulinus. Next base: position 94,635 of record JADBJO010003038.1, on the reverse strand, counting down.
TCCAACCTTCTGCTAATGAAACAAACTGGTTCATACAACAGAAATATGCTATCAAGGACGCACAACTGGCCATCTTCACCGTCCCTGTGCTTTGTGCTAACAGTGGTGACTGACATCTGACTGGGACTCTGTACAAGCTGATGTGCTCATCTGATAGGCCTTAGCATCAACACTAACAACATGCATGTGCATGGTGCCACTGCTGGTCTGTATGTTGTAGTATCACTGTCACACCATAAAATGTGACATGCCTGGTGACAGGTGACAGTCACCTGACCTTTCACACTCAGACAAACAAAATATAGTACAAGTTAAAATAGAGGGTAGTTACATGAACTTGACTACCAAATTTCATTATCCTAGAGGTATGGTTCATTTAGGCCTGTAATGTCTTACTAATATTACATATACATTGTAAAAGGTGAATTTCGCTTTGAAAAGTCTCTGAATGCAAAGGTTTATAAATCTATGCACAAAGAGGAGACCTTGGAGCATTTCATGTAAGTTATCAGCTTTCTATACCCTGAATCACTAATTCATACACTTCATTTGATCTTAAAACTGTTTTGATGGGCTGTGTTGCTCACTTTTTTTTTTGAAAACCTGTACATCTGGTGCACATCTTTAAATTTTACGTTTTTGGCCAAACAGTTTTGCCAGCATCATAATGAAATTAAAAATGAAACAATGAAGTGAAAATTGCAAAAAATTAAGAGCCATGTTTACGTTCTATTTTGACAATATCTGTGTCCTCAAATACCATGAAACTGCCAAAATGCAACATGAATCCACATCTGTTTCATAAATCTATTAACAACTGGCCATGATCTTTGTCTGTTTCAAAATTGAATTCCATGACTGACCTCTAGTTTTAGTGTTGTTCACTTGCTATTTGGACCATCATTCATTCCACAATACTGTGTAACTGTCTACATACAGAATGAATCACACTGTTTCATAGACTCATTTCCAGCTGGTTCTGTGCCCAGTCTGTTTCAAGCATCCACTCCATGACTGACCTTCTTTGTCCATGCACTGGGCCACCACACAGGCAGTGGTCAGGATGTCCTTGATGTGGGTCAGCCAGGCGCTGGATTCCAGTTTGGACAGCCACTTGTCCATGGTGGCAGCGCTGTCGCTGCTGGCTGCAAAGTCAACCTCCACTTTTCTTTCCTCTCTAGTACTGTGTGCTTGTTGACTGAGTGGTGATGATTTAGTCACACAATTTACTGTTTGATTTTTGCTCTCCTGCTTGACTGGTCAACTTATCAATGGATCACAACAGGACTAAAAGACACGAAAAACCTCCCCTACAAAAACAAACATAAGCCTTAAAAAAATTTAAAACAATTAAAAAACATATTATCTCACTTAAAAATGAAGATGCCTCTGAAATTTATCATACTCACAATTTCCGTTTTCTTACTTTAAGATGGAAAAAAAAAAAGAAAAGAAACCAAATGCAATTAGATTATTATATAGCTGATAATGAAAATGAAAAGGCAGTGACAAACATAACTGAAAAGTGCCAGCACTTATTTCACAAGTTCCAGGGTACCAAATAATACATTCCAATTTCAAAACCTAACGATCAGTTTGAGAGACAGAGAGAGAGAGAGAAAAAAGAGAGAGAGAGAGAGAGAGAGATTCTAAGTTGCTGCACAATAATGAGTGAAAAGCTTCAGCGTTTTTTGGGGGGGTTTTTTCGATCACCATAGGACACAAATCCCTGGCAGCCCCGAATGAGGGGACAAAAGGCAAAGACACAGGGCACACGGCAGTCACTGCCTCAGTGCTCTCATGCCGGTTAACCTCCTCAGTGCTCTCATGCCGGTTAACCTCCTCAGTGCTCTCATGCAGGTTAACCTCCTCAGTACTCTCATGCTGGTTAACCAATCATTAACAGCAACCACCGTCAGTTTGCTCTGATTGTATTTGTCACCTTGTGGACACCCTGTGTACTTAGGCTGTCAAAATGTGTGTGTGTGTGTGTGTGTGTGTGTGTGTGTGTGTGTGTATGTGTGTGTGTGTGGTGTCACTGCCTGCAGAGTAGTCCATATACGCTACACTACATCCGCCAAGTTTTGAGACCACACTGTGCATGATTTAAAGCTGATGGATAAACAAATCGATGTCTAAGATGAGAGAATTTAAAAAGAGGGGTCTCATGGCAGCTTAGTAGATATCTGAACTCTGCAATAGTCCAATGCACTGGTTGGGCCCTGGGTACCTACCTAACGTTGGCTGTGCCATTATTATCATTGTATGTGTATGTGGGGAGTGTATGTGGGGAGTGTACATGTGTATATATATATGTGCATGGGTGTGTGGGCTTGGCCCATGTATGTGTGCATGTGCATGTGTCTATGTGTGTGTATGCGAGTGTATACATGTGTATGTATGTGCATGTGTGTGCATGTGCATGCCATTTCAAAATTTCAAGCGAAAAAAGTCGCGGGTGCACCAGCAATTTGAAGGCCTGTGAACAGATTTTTACAAAACAGAAAGTGCACAACGAGGAATGTTACCTTCAATCATCTTGATCAGGGAGTCATGGAAAGCTTGCCTGCGCTCGATGGGCTGATGAATACGTCTCCACTGGGGGTAGTGAGCTTCCGGTTCGTACCCACCCCCTATGAAAGAAAAGCATGACAGGACTTGACTTTCTTTGAGCCGATTAATTTCAGCTTGTTGAAAAGGCTGTGTTGATCAGGCAAGCCGTTCCATTTCATTTTTCCTTACAAGGCCTTCCCCCCCAAAAGTACAAAAATTACTGAAAGACATTTAAAGAAAAGAAAGCCTACAAAAGCTATATGGGAAAACAGGCACAGCAACATGGACAGCTTGTGTCAACTCTGGACAATGTATATGATTTCACACAATCGCCATACTACTACATAAAGGCCTGCATACGAAAATTTAGACAGAGGAATGGACTACAAAGACAGAAAAACTGAAGACAGAAAGACAGACCAATTTTTTCTTAGACGTCAAGAGTTCAAGTGAGTGACAGAAAAGGGGAAGTTACTAGCACAGAGCTTCCAGAAGGCTGAGATATAACTTGTACCAAGACAGCCCCGGAATACCCACTATGATAACATTGTGATGGAGATGTCTGAAAAACAGGGAGGGAAGCACACAAACATCCTGCACCATGATGCTACAGCCGATTAAAGGCAACAAAATACGCTGAACAAAAACAGCCACACTTCCCACAAACCTTCCACACAAAACCTCACCCTTGCTCTGGGCCCATCTTGGCCACAGTCTGCGCCCGCGTGTCGACGATGTATCCACGGCGACCCTTCCCAAGACACACAGTTGATCAATTTCTCATCCTCCTTGCAGCGGCGGCCTGACTGCCCTGTCATGGGCTGACTGCTACGCATCAACACAGCCTGCAAGTGAGAGACAGCCAGCATCAACACAGCCTGCAAGTGACAGACAGCCAGCATCAACACAGCCTGCAAGTGAGAGACAGTCAGCATCAACACAGCCTGCAAGTGACAGACAGCCAGCATCAACACAGCCTGCAGGTGACAGACAGCCAGCATTCAACACAGCCTGCAAGTGACAGACAGCCAGCATCAACACAGCCTGCAAGTGAGAGACAGTCAGCATCAACACAGCCTGCAAGTGAGACAAAGCCAGCATCAACACAGCCTGCAAGTGACAGACAGCCAGCATCACACAGCCTGCAAGTGACAGACAGTCACCATCAACACAGCCTGCAAGTGAGAGACAGCCAGCATCAACACAGCCTGCAAGTGAGAGAGAGTCAGCATCAACACAGCCTGCAAGAGAGAGACAGCCAGCATCAACACAGCCTGCAAGAGAGAGACAGCCAGCATCAACACAGCCTGCAAGTGAGACAGAGCCAGCATCAACACAGCCTGCAAGTGACAGACAGCCAGCATCAACACAGCCTGCAAGAGACAGACAACCAGCATCAACACAGCCTGCAAGAGACAGACAACCAGCATCAACACTGCCTGCAGGTGACAGACATCCAGCATCAACACAGCCTGCAGGTGACAGACAACCAGCATCAACACAGCCTGCAGTGACAGACAACCAGCATCATCAACACAGCCTGCAAGTGACAGACATCCAGCATCAACACAGCCTGCAAGTGAGAGACAGCCAGCATCAACACAGCCTGCAAGTGACAGACATCCAGCATCAACACAGCCTGAAAGTGAGACAGAGCCAGCATCAACACAGCCTGAAAGTGAGACAGAGCCAGCATCAACACAGCCTGAAAGTGAGACAGAGCCAGCATCAACACAGCCTGCAAGTGAGACAGAGCCAGCATCAACACAGCCTGCAAGTGACAGACAGACAGCATCAACACAGCCTGCAAGTGACAGACAGCCAGCATCAACACAGCCTGAAAGTGAGAGACAGCCAGCATCAACACAGCCTGCAAGTGACAGACATCCAGCATCAACACAGCCTGCAAGTGAGAGACAGCCAGCATCAACACAGCCTGCAAGTGACAGACAGCCAGCATCAACACAGCAGCCTGAAAGTGAGAGACAGCCAGCATCAACACAGCCTGCAGGTGACAGACAACCAGCATCAACACACAGCTGCAAGTGAGAGACAGCCAGCATCAACACCGCCTACAAGTAACAGACAGCCAGCATCAACACAGCCTGCAAGTGAGAGACAGCCAGCATCAACACAGCCTGCAAGTGAGAGAGAGAACCAGCATCAACACTGCCTACAAGTAACAGACAGCCAGCATCAACACAGCCTGCAAGTGAGAGAGAACCAGCATCAACACAGCCTGCAAGCGAGAGACAGCCAGCATCAACACAGCCTGCAAGTGAAGGACAGCCAGCATCAACACAGCCTGCAAGTGAGAGACAACTAGCATCAACACAGCCTGCAGTGAGAGACAGCCCAGCATCAACACAGCCTGCAAGTTAGAGACAGCCAGGGAGAGACAATGACGATGACTATTTTACAAAAGAAAAAAAGTATTGTGTAAGTAAGTCATATTTCAGACTCACCATTGCTATTCTACTAAACTGGCACATGATGCTATGATGCATTACACAAGCACATGTTCATCTGGTTTAACACACAGAAACCAACCAAAAACAAGCAAATAGGCAATCAAGCAAAGAGATTAAATAAATACAAACAAGAAACAAGCAAAACAAAAAAGCAACAACAACACACACACACACACACACATTCTCTCTCTCTCTCTCTCTCTCTCTCTCTCTCTCTCTCTCTCTCTCTCTCTCTCTCTCTCTCTCTCTCTCTCTCTCTCTCTGACACACACACACACACATTCATAAACAGAGTCACATACACACAAAACAAGTACACATAACTGTAATGCAATCTTAAAAATATACATTAGCATGTTTTGGAGAAAGAAATGAACTGAAAAAAAAAAACACTCAAAACAACAGCAACAAGAATACTGTGAAAAAAAGACATTATTTGAAATCTCTTTCTATCTCTAGTCTTCAAAAGTCTCGTCTTCATGATAGCGAGTGTGGGCCAGAGAGAGGCCACCTACAGACCTACACAAGTCAACTGAAGACAGAACCTCATATTTTCTCTGACCAATAGATCATATTGATGAAGACAGATACCCTGAACAACAAGTATGTTGCTGCTAACCAAATGTTTTACCACAGCAATCAGGAACAGCAAAACCCCCCTGACACTCTAGGCAGATCTGGCCGGCATGTCCCCCTCCCCTCATCCAACCCCCTGCCCCACACCCTACCCCTCCAGCCCCCTTTCTAATCCCTCCTTTTCCATGTGCCCTGAAAATGTTTTGAAACCTACTCTCAGAACAGTGTAATCTGACGCCAGTCTGAACATTCATTTGTATATGGTCTACTTTTCAGTCCCACCACCACCAAAAAACATTAGTCCGTACAGCTGTGTCAGCCTCTATCACTTTTGCAGTGTCCTGCTGATGCGTGATGTCAGTGTACGACATTATCTGGCTTGAAATAGGTACACAAACTGTGACTGCCCGGAATCACAAAAAAAAATGACACACAATTTTGTGATGTCAGTGTCTGCCTGCACATGAGAACACAACCAGCACTCCACATTCCTCTGACATAACTGAGGTGACATTACCTCCCTCCTTTCCCAATTTCTTTTTTTTTTTTTTTTTTTTTTTTTTTTGGGGGGGGGGGGGGGGGGATCCTGATGACTGACGATGTTCCACGCCGCCGAGAAGGGATAAGGCATTTGTTTGGACTGGTAAATTTGAGAAAAACCATGCTTCTCACTTCATCCAAAAGGCACTGCTGGGATTTGAACCCATGACCCCTCTCAGCATTCAGTATTTTTATATATCTATGCCCCAAAGATCAAATACTTTTGATCTTAGTAAATAATCAACATGTTTTATTGTCATCATTTTGTTTATCTCTCTTTCTCTCTTTTGTTACAACATTTTCATCTCGAAGAAATGGTAGATTTGATATTTAGTACCATTGCTTGATATTGAAAAATGGAAACAGATAGTTGAATCATAGTGATAATGACATACCACTGTACTATAACTACAAGATTTTATATAAAAAATAATTAATAGGACCAAGGACAGGTCATACCATCTAAATTCTGTCTTTAATTTAAAGAGAATTATGAGTACGAATTGAAGTATATAAATGTGTGAGAGTGTGTGTTCACATGTATATATGAATATGGGTGAGCTTATGTGTGTGTGATAGAGAGAGGAGAAAAAAAAAAACAATGAGAGGACAGAGAGAATAAGGAGCAAGTGTGTGAATCTGTATATTTATGTGTGTGTGGGTACGTGCAGGTAAGCATGTGATTATATGCATACATTAGACGTACAACTGTTTAATTACACAGGTAAACATACCCTTTAAACACCATGCATTCCTTGTCATTCACGTCTTTTTTTAAATATGAAAACAGCAGTGTCACTCACGCCCAGCTGTCCCATGCCAACTCACCTTACTCTCTCTGTGGAAGAAGCTGAACACCGGGAACCGACCCCCCATCCTGAAGCTGGCTGCCTTTACTAGCGTTTCATCATCAACCGCCTTGGGCACGATCACTGCTTGTGGGTATGAAGAACACACCTGTGCAGAGAAGTGGCACTTGTGGCAGCTTCACCCAAATCAACACTTGTCTAAAACAAAACTGTCTGGCTTCATTGCAAACTATTATCTTCAAATTTCATTGTGAAATTTTCATTTATATCATGTTTATTTAGTTTCATTTTTTTCTAAAATAATTTCACGATCCACACTAACCTCCTCCCCCTCCTCAACCACCTTCCCTGGTCAGTCTTGGTCTGAACTCAACTCCCTCATCCTAGAGTCCACATTTTTCCCTTACAGGGAACTAGGATCAGAGTGGATGTTTATTGCTTGATCTGGCTCTTACCTTCTCTTTGTTGATTATTGTCAGTTGTTGTAAGTGCTTACAATCATATTAGCAACAAGGTTGTTTTTTTTTTTTCCCACAATGTTACAGCACATACACTACACGCTCTTATGTACAGCAGATAGTACAGTACAATGTTGCAAATTCTTAGGAATGTGTCTAGGTTTTTTGTTGCTTTGACATTCGTAAGTTCGGTACTTACAGCTGGTTACAGACATTTGTGTTTTTCTTCTTCTGGTTTAAGTTACGAGCATGAATATCACTCGTTTAATGCTATAATGTTAATGCATTTTTTAAAAAACAGCGGCAGCTTGATAATCACCTTGATGGTTTCTCAAGCATTAATATGGATTATTGAGCACACCCTCCAAGGCAGATACTTTGGCTTGCAAAGTTTGCTTTACTTCAACTTTTACAAATACTCAGAACAAAATGAACTGCAGTATGTACCGCATTTCACCAACTATGATTGAACTCCCTTTTACTAGCTTTTAGGCACAACTCTTCACAATTTGTGGGGAGGCAAGCAGGGTCAGAAGGTGGGTGGGAGGCAAATCATACAGCAACACAGGATAAAACCTGCTGATGACGACTGAAGAAGGCCTTCACCCTTTGCTGGAACATTATTCTTTTTGACAATACTTCGTTTACTTTGGATCACCAACGACTCACGCCCACCAAAGACCCCTTTTTTGGAAGGACTTCAGACATCCATTCAATTCACTTCATGTTGTTTACATCCAAGCCAACCACAAATAAGTCATTTCAGGGTTGCCATCTGGTTAAAGCTATCTTATTAAACCCATTAACATGCTTAAAATTTACTTTATGAAGGCTGAAAGATCAAATGAAAAATGTTCATCAAGATCTGAAAAAGTCCATCTGGTGGAACTCTGAGGTTATTATTTTGAGGTTCTATTGTATTAACTAAGCACACTACAAACAAGAGTAGTACTGAAAGATGCTTTGTTCTGCACTGAATGTCAAACCTTCTTTATTTCTATTTAAACCGTCATTTTCCATCCCAAATCTTTTGCATATGTGTACTCAACAATCAAGGAGTTGTGTAAGAATATCAATTTTTTAAAAAAGGTCTCAAGCAATTCTCTTTTGACTATCAGTTATGCCATACACACACTGACATACACATGCCCAACACACACTACCTCCCTCCCTTTCCTTCCACACAGCCATCGACCCTTACAGTGAAGCCACTGTGACGTTGCTCAACCCTCCAGTCATCGGCAATCTCCTTGAAGCGGCCAAACTCCCTCTCAGGTTGAAAGGCATCCCAGCCGTTCTCCATCACCTCAAACATGGGCCGGTAAAAGAAGGGATACTTCAGGCTGATGTCATCTGAAATCACACCACAAGTAGAGAGGCATTAGGCAGAGTGCAGACCTCCGTGCCAACATCAAACAGATCCTGGATCTGCCCTTTGATCAGGATCTGCACCACACCAAAATCCTATGGATTCATCTACAGGTCACATGTCTGCCATGTTTGTTTACAACTGGATCTTCAGTTTTTTTCATGATCTCGTTAACAAAAACGAACAAACAGATGCAGACGCTACTTCAAAAATACCTCCCTGGTAGAGGTAACAACAGGCTTTATCATGTATGCAAAACAGGCACACAGATCAGTCTTTCAAACAAGTACACACAGCTAATGACAATAAACATGTGAACAGAACTAGCACATCCGTCCCCAATCAGAACCGACCAGAGGCACATATGCAAAGTCCACAAATATCATGACTCACAATCAGACCTGAATATCTACGTCTCCAGCAGCAGACTATCCCAGTGACCACTTCTACCTCTGCTTTCCCGTTTGTTGTCAGTCCAACCCATTCAGTAACTAGGAATACAATAACAGCTCTCCATCTTCAGAAGCAAAACTCAGGAGCCAAGAGGTCATGTATGGTCTGGCACAGGTTGGGTGGGTGGGGTGGGAAGTTGGGGGGGGTGGGGGGTGGAATCTGACATTAGGATAAAACCATTCCCCCCCCCCCCCCCCCCCCCCCCCTGTCTGAACTGATGGTCTGAGAAATTTGAAAAGTAATTTATAAGGCTCCGCCCAAAAACGTAGACAAACGAATCACAAGACGAAACATGCAGAGAAAGAAGATAATGTCATAGAAAAAGAGAATCCACATGAATCGTGGATGAAAACAGATCACCCAAATCAACAAATACTGCTACATGAGGTAATGGTAGCCACGGAATGAAGGTAGGAAACAAATGTGTGCTGTGTGACAGTAAAATGTGATAATGAGCCACAGCTAAAAAAAAAATCCTGGAGGAAGCTTCTTGTTCAGTGTTTGGCCATAAAGCGAAGGAAAGAAAATGGAAAGGCGGAAGTGAGTAGCAAGCTGCGGCACACTTACTTACAGCATTAACTGCAAAATATGGCCAATTAGAGCAAGCACACTGCCTACAGTTTGCATTCAGGTTGACATGGCACAGCATATGATGTTACATTTATAGTTATCACCTGGAGCTTTATGGATTAGCTGATGAGTTGGAGCATATCAGCATCATTCCTAGACAAAGACTGAACTCTCACCGAGCAGCTCTCTGTGCTTACCGATATTGGACAGCTGCTCCACAGACGCAGCAACATTCAAACACTCCTCGGCAGTGGGCAGGTCTAGGTAGAGGTGAACAAAGTCTTTACACTTGAGGGTCACAGTGCCCCCAGCCCCGCTCAGACGCTTTTCCACACTGTCCACCACGCTGTGTAACAACTGGCACAACACCAACAACGGTGACAATAGGGTGAGAATGCAAGCACCAAAGCCTTGACTATGTCCACATTATGTTGATTTATCGACGTGGTGAGATTAGAATTCAAACACTAAAGCCACAATTTCATCATGTTGTCCTCATGTTAAGGTTATCATGGTTTATTATCAACAGCATTACTTCCATGCTGCTCCTTCAAGCCACCCTGTCCACAGCTACACTCAGGAACTAGCCCCAAGCACCCCACATGCAGCATTAAACATCAGGTTCTCATGAAATAGCTCACCAGAAGAAATGTAATTTTGCATGATACCTTGGTCTAAGGCTAGTCAAGGAACATGGCTCTTCTTGGTTTTTGCTTTCAATAACTCAATACAAAGACAACAGTATACATGATGGCAAATGGCACAATAACTGAACTGCCATGAAAAGTGTTGCTTTTTGTGTCTTTTGAATGCAGCCAAGATCTGATTTCATGTTTCAACCTGACTTAATACCAAATTCAAGAACGGGACACACCATGCAAATAAAGTTTTTCTCCTGATTAAAATGCAAGTTTTAAATTGCACTGATTTACATGTGTTACATAATCCACCAACCAGTTCAATCTCAATAGAGACTAGTATCAGCATCCGTTACATTTCAACACACCATAATAAAACACCCTTATGGTCTCCTTCACAATTTAAGTACACTGTACAGATTTTGCAGAACTTACCCACAGTTCTTCATGATCTTCACGGCGAGAAGACAGGATGAGCTGATGACCTGTCACACACAGTGTGTGCCTTCCATTGGCTCCATGAAAGGTCGTCTCAAGGTCACATTATCGACCATGGGAGTCTTGATGAACTCCGCAAATTCCATGATGTCAGTAGGTTATACAAACACCCTGTAATCGAGAAAGTGAAAAAAAAAAATCTCCATATTTGAAATTGATTTATAAAACTTATCACACTCATCAGTGGATTGAGTTCATTGTTTGTCAAAGTCACCATATCCTTCTGTAAGTCACACAACCATCACCACATCCTTTCCATGAACCCCCTTCTTCTTAAGCTTATTCAAACATCCACATGTGACAGCTCTTACTTACTGGAATAAGACGGACTGTTTCTAGTGGTAATAAAGCTGAGTGAATGGACCGTCTACATGACGGCAGGATGGAGGAGGTGCCTCTTACTGATGCTTACCCAAACACTGGTAGCAACCAAGGATGATTTCATTTTCAATTCTAGTGACCTCAACAGAATGCACTGTATGGGCAAGGTGAGAATAGGAGAGGACTGAGACAGTGACCACCTGATATAGATCTGTATATGAACCTCTAGCTGTGGCTTCCAATCCTTTGCCCCCTCTAGATCTGTGATCCCTGTATCCCTGCGTCCTCAAGAAAATCTGTGAGCACAGTTAAGTCTTAGACTGAGAGTGAGACGGGTAAACATGGCATGCAGACTTGGTCTGAGAGTAGAACAGACAAACCATAGCACTCTGCAGGCTCCCCTAAAAGCATTAAGACTGAGGACTGTGTGCGTCATGGTTAGCTGCAGGTTTGGGCAGTATGATCCAGAAGAGGTGGGATACGACATGAACGCCTGAGTGAGTGCCTGTACAGCAAATGATCCAGTGGATCCCAAGTGTGGGTGGAGGGCTTTCTACTTGAATTTTGACCTGTTTTGTTATCTTTCAACAATTACTTCTAGAACCAAGAGTTTGTAATATGTATAAAATTGAAAGAAAGTGGCGTCTGTCTGCAATTCTAATGATCATAAACACAAAATGCACTTTACAGAATCAAAACTGAACCCAAACATTCTATATCTTATTTGCTGTGTTGTGGTCATAAAATACCCTTATTACCACAAAAATGACTATGGTAGGATGAAAACTGAATATTTCTTCTTCAAATCATAACTTATATATATATATATCTTGAGTACTGAATACTATGAAACCTGCTATACATCCAAGATACCATGGCCAGGCATTTGACTTTTTGGTGTAGGGCTTTGAAGTTTTTGGGAGCCCCAAACTCTAAGGAGGTTAAGTACAGTGGTGTATTCCCATCCAGAATGCCGGGCTTCCTATGGCCCAAAGAAAGCCTGTAGCCAAACCAAGGCTGAGAACATTTTGCAATGGAGAAGGGCATGCTGCGTCCGAAAGCAGCAGCGAGTGACTAGAGTAATGGTCTCCAAATCCAGAAAAGAAGTAGGCTGTAAATGTGTAATTCACATGAGCAGATGCACAGAATTGTAAGTGGCTGGACAGAAGTCCTGGCACAAGCAAATAATCCTGATGGTGGACTAGGTAAAAATTGTAACCTTGTCACAATTCCCTCTCTCCCGAGGGCACAGGTTTTGTGACACGGCCTGCACAGGATCAGCCATCAAGGCTCAGAGGAGCTGACCAACTAACACTGAGGTGTTAGTGGAGTCTTGTAGGTCAGAGAGCTGAGTTTAGCCCAGTGATGACCCCTTGTATCCTTGGCTCAGATGGAAATACTGAAGGAATGGTAACAGCGTTCTAATGCATGGAAGCTGTAACAACCAGTAAATCCCAGCCATAATCCACTCACTTTCTATTTGAAATCAGAACTGTTTCGCTTTCTTTCTGTTGTGTGAAGGTAGGAGAGTGTGTAAGTATCATTCACCACAGGCGCCACACTTTGTGTTGTCCACCTACATCAACAGACTCCACTCTAGGATCTATAAGATCCAGTGAAGAGCAGGTATATCCTGAACAGACAAAGGAAACACACTGCAAGTGTCAATGACTTGTTTCAGTTCCTGCAGTAGTCAGAGCTGCCTTTGGACCATTGCAATGGGCTAGACCATGGTCCTGTATGCCAGTTCTTTTATCTTAATGGAGCAAACTTTTAGATTTCACCACAAGCCCAGGGTTCTGGTTGCTTTGACACAGATTTTTTTCAATACAAGTTCTCTACAGGGATTGAAGTGTGTAGTGATCTAAGATAACTCATGGAGGACACATAGTCAAGACTGTGGCCACAGCGAGTGTGGTTTGATTATGCAGTTAGCAGTTTTATATTCCAGAACATGGGTAAATTTTACACATTTCTTTGAATAATATTTGTTGTGGAGTGTTAGGCCATGACCTAGTACAGTACACGATGCCAAAGGCTTGATTTCTTCTCTCAGTCTGGGAATGAAGCCCACAAGGAGCTGGAAAGCAGGATGAACACACACACACACACACACACACACACACACACACTCTCTCTCTCTCTCTCTCTCTCTCTCTCTCTCTCTCTCCTCTCACACACACACACACACACACACACACACACACACACACACACACACACACACACACACACACACACACACACACAGAACCCTTAATTTCAGTCAAATTCAGGGATGGTATGAGGGTGAGGGAATGGGGTGGGTTGAGCGTGACTGTATCAAGCATACACTCAGGCTTAAAAAACTAGTCTGAAGGCAGCTGGGGAGTAGACTTAGAAGGCTGATGAGGCATGGGGATTCCAAATATAGATGACTGGGGAAAAAAAAAAACATCAGCTGGTGTCAGAGCGCAGTGTGGGACAGCTTCTTAGTCTGTCCTCTGGATAGCTGGAGATGGAGGGAAGGGTAAGGGTAGGGAGAGGAGGAAGGCAGGCCAGAGTGTACCAAAGTTTCTGATCTTGAACATGAGCATTGCCTTTGCTGCTGTACATCAGCATGGCCTTTGCTCCTGTCCCGTCCCTCCTGTCTTGCAGCCCTACAGGGGTTCGAGCTTTAGTCTGGAGATGGGTTCAAAGGCACTTGTGGTGGTGGAACCCTACATGATGCATCTGGCAGCATGCTTCCACATGCACTCAAGACTGCTGATGAGATATTTGCTGGTGGGGTACAAAATTGTGGTGGCATACTCTATGGCTGATCGAACAAGGCCTTTCTTCGCCTCTGGCATTGACTCTGGTGGAGCAGCCATGGATGTTTCTGTCAACAAAGGCTGAGATCTTGTTTGCCTTTTCAGCTGTGCCATGGGTGTGTGAGCCCCAGCACAAGTCTTTTGTCATTTCAACTCCCAGGTACTTAGCGCAAGTAACTCTGGAGAGAGACTGACTTAGCAGTTTGCTGATGCTAAGGACAGGTTTCCTCTTTGACATTCAAGCTCATCAGCCTTGTTAATTCCCACACTTCAGTTTATTTAGAACTTCTTGAAACTGGAATGAGCTAACATATTCAATGTGTTCATGATGGGGTAATAGAAATAAAGCAGGTGATTACAAACTTTTCTTTTTTACATCTGTGGCTGGCAAGCTGCTGCTTTCATGGAAACCTGAAGAAGCACAACATCTTTATGAAAGTGAATCACAGCTTCAGGTCTGCATACCCATGTGACATGCAACTGTGCACCACCACCCATATCTTCCAAGACACAGGGGTCCAGGCTGACATTGTAATTACTGACTTTGGCTTTTGGTACAGTCTTTCATACAAAACTGCTTGACCAGCTGCTGTGCTACAGCATTCGGGGATCAGTTCCAAGAGAAAAACAAAAACAACAAAAAAAAAAACCCTATGAAGCCATTTAACTGAAGGCAGTCCTGAAGGGCAAATCATCCGAAGAAGAAGGGGCAGTCAAATGCGAAGGCACAATATTATCCCTTACTAATGACTTACCAATTCCTAAACATCAAAAGTGCTCCTGTCTGCAGATGACTGCCTGTTTTACAGAGATTTGCACACCCTCCAGGGCTACACCTTCCAGGACTACACCACATGTCAGGAGAACCTTGACAGACTAGAAGTATATACCAAGGACTGGGGCATGTGGTTTAATGCATAGAAGTGCTGTGTAATGCCAAAGATAAACAAGTTCACCTAATTCTAAAGATTACATGGAGAAATCTTGAGATTTGACCTGAATCCTTACCAAGGCATCATGCTGTCATTGGATCGGCCATGGTTAGAGCATGTCACCTTCTATGACCCCATCATGAACAACAAAAAAGAAAAGCTGGTGTTACTCTCAGCAACTAAGGAAAAACCTTTGTAAAAGCATCCAGGAATGTCAGTTCTGAGTGTACATCACTCGAATTCCATACCTTGGAGTACAACTCCATAATACTGGACTCATGCATGATGAAGGATATGGATCAGTTTGGGCCAATTCAGTGGTGAGCAGCTCGCTTCACCACATTATTAATCCAGAAGGTGGGCGGCAACGACATGCTCCTGGAACTCAGACTTCCTCCGTTTTGCCAGTAAGCCACACTTGCAAAGTTTTTAGTATACTAGTCACATAACCCACACGGACTGATGAACAGGACTTCATACTACAAGACCTCAAGTTCAAGTTCAAGAAAACCTGCTGGAAGCACTTCAGACGAGATTCACTGCATTCCAGATGATAGTTCAAGGCACTAAGAATTCCTCAACTGAACGACTGCTGAAAGTAGGAGAGATTCACTGTCTTTTACGGGATACTTCCAAGGCATGATTCCAGCACAACCCACCAGGTAAGCCTACAATGACAAAACCATCAGCAAAACGATGTTGGTCGTATGAAGGAAGAAGAATGCCTGCATGTAAAACCGGCTGAAGGGTTTGACCTGCTACCGAACGTGATGAATCGTATGTCGTGTGGAACTGCACAAGCGTCAATCGATGACCAAGTTACTTGGAAATATGATGTAAACGAGTGGGAGTCAGTCTAATTACTAAAGTCACAGACGGTCCGACATAGACAAGATTAGAACTGAAGATCGTCTACATGTTGTGTGTTTGGCTGAGATGGCGAGAGATCACTTAACACAGCAGATTTGCTTTTTTAACTGAAACTGAACATGACAGCCCTCAAACATGCTGTGAGATAAATCTATGCATTCTATCATATGCAACTGCACCATACAATACTACATCCACATACCTTTTAAACCGAACTGAATTATCATTCACATCACATCAACATAACTCGGAGGCAGACGACGCCAAACTTCCGGGCAAAGAGGCACGCGGCAAACAAAAAAATCAAATGCAATGATATTTGACTTCATATGTATGAGTTCGAAAATCTTATTTTTTTATGGAGATTGAATGAAAATTTGTGGTTGACACATACAGGATCTTTTAATCTTTGAAATCGTCAATAGTCCGCACTGTTCCGGTCGGGAGAGAGGAATTCAACATGGCTGACGACGGAGGTAAACAATCACGCTTGTCGTTAGCTACGCACGTAAACCGAAAATTAGTGTTCTGTAGAGCTTTATTCTAATGCTATATTGCTTTATCTACAGTTTTGTGTCATCATAAATGGTGTTAGATACATTGAAATTACATATCTCCCACACAGACTGGTTACGGTTCTCTTGGAGTTTCATCGAGTTCAGCAGGTTCAGCAGCCCCCTTTACAGGCCTAAGTTGGCCCGCACCGCATCCGTTGGCGCTCAATGAAACAGAATGACTGCTATTCTATATCTGGAGCGTCGATCAATGAGATCGACACAGGGAGTTTCTAAACTAGGACATTGCTGTCGATTTCTAACCCGAATCTGTCATCATCGAGAGAAAACCGTAAGCCTACTACGCCAAAACGGCCCGGCTCTGTAATTGGAAAAAGAAGACTGCTTCGAGTAGCAGTAGCATAACTTCACTAGAAGTGGTGATAGTAATAGTAGTGTAGGGACTGGTGCGAACATAATCCGGAGGCTTAGGCGTACTAAATAGCTGTTAGTAAATCATCTTAACAGAAAGGATTGTGTTAATGTTTGTAGATATGTCTAGGAGATTTTTTGAATGTGTTAGTAGATGGTGCTGTATAAATATCAGGTGACAGTGTGTTCCATTGGTTAGCAAATCAATTGCTAAAACAATGGTTAGGTAAAGTTTCAAAACGGAGGGACTGAGGGCAGAAAATGAAGCAAAATTTAGGCTGAGAGAGGGTTAGTTACTGCCAAGGATATAGACAAACAAAGCACAGGTCTTGTCCTGTGCTTTGTCTTTGTCCTTGGCGGTAACTAATCCCCCCTCTCTCTAAATGTTAAGGTTGTTTGTAATGAAATGCTGAATATACATGAAAAGAATGTTTTAAAGTAAACATCTTCAAATATATTCAATATTTTATGCATCTGAATTAGACCACCTCTTTTATGTAAACTCAGCAATCATAATCTGTCTCAAGAGTTAATACCTTTATATTCTTTGGCTATTTTGGATGCTTTTCTCGGCACAAGTTCAATAGATTGTGGTTGATATTTAGACATAGGTACCATATCATATTCCCATGCGGACAAACCATTGACATACATTTTAGTAATATTTTTTTCTGTCTAAATGAATGAATGTCCTTGTAATTATTCACAGCATCTGATTTGCTTTATTAAGTGCTTTTTTGAAAATAAGTGTTAAATGTCTGTAGATTATCAAATATAACACCAAGGTCTTTTTCTGCATTGCAGGGTTGTTGTTTTTTACATCCTTATCTAACGTCATTGGATAGTCACATATAGGATTTTATTTACCAGTATGCATTGCTTTGCATTTAGAAGTTTTAAGATATATATACATTTCAGTCATCTGACTACCTTTGTAAGTTATTCAAGTCATTTTGAATGACTGTGTCAGTGTGTGCTCAGACTGTATGTTATATATATCTTTGTGTCATCAGCAAATATTTTACTTGTGCTTTTGACATTATTTGGTAGACCATTTATGAAAATAATAGATAAAATTCAACTGATCTAAAGATACTGCCCTAAGGATTTCCACTCTGTAGATCAGGTTTTTTTTTTCCCCCTCAAATCTGATGAGCCAACTCAATCAAACCTTTTGTTTTCTACTAGTTAAAAATTCTTTGTTCATTTTATAATGTTATCACAAATGCCATAAGGGGCTCGAAATAACCACCTGTTTGCTTGCCTGTGGCAAGTAAATTTTTGGCAGACCAGTGGAACTGCTGTCTGTTCTTGTCTGTTTAGCAACCAGTTTTTTTTTATTGTATCAGTGAAAGGATAACTGAGCAGTCAGCTTGAGTGCAGAGTAATCATACTTGCCTTCTCCAAGACAAGGTGAGAGGTATACTGCATACAATTTTATGAATATGATGTGCCACAGCATGCATGCATTGTGTTTGGGTCATGGCAAGAACTTGAGATCTAATCCCTGTAGATCTCCCTCTCAGGCGCATATCATCTTTGAGTAAGCAATGCCATAACAAGTGTGTTTTAATCAACTTTGGCCTTGAATATTTTTGGTTATGAAAGCCACATTTCGAACAGGTAGCAAAATGTCTGATCAATTTTGGTCCTAGTAGGTCTGGAATTGAGAATCTTTAGCTGAAGAATGACCAAACAGAGACTTCAAACATGGAAAAGATCAGGGAAAGGAAGAAGAATTATGACAAAAACTGACAAGAAACAGAACATTTTAGATAGAGAGTAAGAAAATCATGACTGGCTGTTCTACAATAGATACAAAAGTAGTATTGCACTGCAGGTGGTGTTCTGAATATTATCCAATTGAATGTGATTTGAAGTGAGCATTTCATATAGACCGTCCATCTTTCAGATATAATGAATTTATGTCATAGTTGTTAATTGAAATGCAGGCAAGCTTAGTTACTAGATTCAGTATCTCTTTACATGGGGTGGACAATTTGGAATATTGAGGGATAAGTAGATTTCTCATCTACTGGTCTCCTGGTCAACCACAAATCATTTTTTCATTTCTAGCCCTCCCATTAGCGTTCATATTTCAAAAGTTACCTGTCATGCAGAACCAAGTCAAAAGCTTTTTTAAAATCCAAGTTTATGACATCAAATGCAGTTCTGTCATACAGTAAAATCTCCATAACTTCTAACAATTGAATTATACAAGACCTTTTTCTTTGGAAAACATGTTCAAAGAGTGTGTAGCAACCATTTTCTGTTAGACAGGGGACAAAGCATCTGTAATAAGAGGCTCAGGAAGTTTGCTGGCTATGCAAGTCAAATGTGTTGATCTGTAGTTTCCAATTCCAGGCTCAGATTTTGTTCCCTTCTTAAAGACAGCTATGACATCAGCTGTGTTCCAGTCATCTGGGATATGCCAGTCTCTAAAAGATGGTTAAAAGTACACATATGGGAATTGAAGGTTCGTCGTTCAATTCTTTTGAAACCTTTGGAGAAATACTACCAAGCCTTTACCATAATGGATTTAAATGAGATAGTTTTTGCTTCATAGCCTCAGATGTGGTGACTTTTATGTCAGAAATGGAACCTCCATTTGAAAGAGAACAGCTTTACAGATTAGGCAAGTTTAATGCACTTTCCCAGATAAAGACACTTGAAAAAAAGTATGTAATCTCTCAGTCTTTGGGCAGTGTGACACTGGAGCATTCCACCCATTATCTCTCAGTGTACTGACCTTTGGATTGTTCTCTTCATATATTCTTTTTGCTTTTCGTATTGCTTTGTTGCATATATTCTTGATTTTAATTGAATATAGGTGCAACTGTCTGTTCTTAGTCTTTAAAAAATCTCATGTATGCCATACATTTCTTCTTTATTAGTCTTAATCTCTTCTTAGTCATCCACAGCAGTTTGTTTTGAGTGTGCTTCATTTTAGATATAATTTTTAGGTTTAATTCTCTCACTCTATTCTTTTCCGAAACATCATAACAATAACAGTCATTATTAACCATGTTTCTATTGGGAGAGAAAAAAAAAAAGAAGAAAAAACAGCCAGGAAATGTTAAGTTATGAGACAAAAAGAGTGAAAATTTCTTGCATTAGCGAAATAAGATCATTCACATCTTGAAGAGCTTGAGCAGACGTTTCAGCAAAGTGCCAGTTTTAGCAGCTTTCTTTGTCTCATTCTCAGTGATTGGTGTCTCTGGGGAATAATTGTCATTCTTTCTGTAAGTCATGAATCAAAGGGACTGAGAGGAAGGGGGCTGCTAAACTATGACTTTGTTGACTTTTCCGATGATATCGGTTGGTTGGTTAGTATGAAGTGACTTAAGAAGTTTTGACTTGATAAAGACTGCTGGTTAAAAGTGTACAAAAGATAGAAACAATGAAGAGAAAAATGGACTCTTCACTGTAATCACCCAAACTAAGTCATGTGACAATTGAAGGGCAGGCAGAAGAGTTCTGGAGCCTGTGGTCAGCCAATGAGGAAAACAGTTCTCATTTTGCTGATGACATCAAACAGGAGGGATGAGGTAGGAGGATTTGATTTCCTTGAAACTTTGCAGAAGAAAGAAAGCCTCATTTTTTGGCATTTCTCAGCTTCACTGTAGTCTGTACTTGGATTATTTTTCAGATCAAACTTTGACAGTTAAGTTCATTGATACTCTTGATACAAAAATGACCCTGATTGGATGACATAGTGTGAAACTCTGCTGTGTCATGAGAAAGCGTGATTGACGTTAATGCAGTTCAGCAAGTAGGCAAATTAAGCATTTAGCAGTGTTCCTTGTGGTACCCCCCTGCCAACCACATGGCTTGCAGAGCCATGTAGCAGTGTTCCTTGTGGCCCCCTCCTGCCCACCACATGGCTTGCAGAGCCAGCAGTTTGGAGCAGCAGTGCTAATTGGAAATAATGAGATTTTCATATTTGTCAAGTAGATAAATTTGTAATGAAAAGAAGTCTACAAGTACATCAGCAATCTGTTGTTTTTTTTTAATCATTATCAAGTAGTTGCTTGTAGCACTGATTGTTGGATGATATTAGTCAAAAAAAACAACAAAAAACAAACTGACCAGTGTTATTGGAAGACATAGCCTTTCTCTCTCTCTCTCTCTCTCTCTCTCTCTCTCTCTCTCTCTCTCTCTCTTGTGATTCTCACTCCTTTCCATTTGGAATTGCATGGCATACTTTCATTTTTCTGCATTCTCATTCTTTGTTCACACTCTTGTTCTACTTTTGTGAGCACATGTTAAAATCAAGGAGTCTTCTAGTTCTATACATGACCACATTCTCAGATTCTAGGCTGCAGGGATGCCACTGGTCAGGCTTAGGCTGGAAATCCAGCTTATTAAAGTTCTGAAAAGTCACCGTTCAGACACAGCAAATTTTCTTTTTTCAGTTCAGACCTGGGAAATTTTTGCTCCTACTTTTCCCTCTCTAGAGGTATCTGCTTTCAAGCTCAGGCTGTTCCAAACAATGGGAAAAAAAAAAAAGAAAAAAGAAAACATCTGAAAACTTATAACTATGTCAGTAAGCTTGGTTTGTGAGACTGAAGATGTTTCAGTGCTAGAGTCAAGAGTGAAGAAGCGGCCTTGGCTTGGATCAAGGAAAGGAAGGAAATA